>CANNZV010001361.1:163094-210797 GCA_947561585.1 Caprella mutica
TGACTGTCATTGGAGAACAAATAAATAACAATTATCAAAACAAACAATCTGTTAATTAACAGGTTGAGGGTTTGATAGGTATAACTTTATTAATTACATAGCAACATCATCACCCTACCCTCATCACCATATATATTGGCTGTTTCATCTGTGAAGTATATATATCTTTTACATGACAGTTTGCTTTTACTCAAACATTAAGGTATCACGCCAGCTATTCTAATCAGGTATATTTATCTCCCCAATCATTTTAAATCATTTTCAAATAAACGACTACCTATTTTCCCCATGTACTTATTTTCACACAATAGGCCTATGATTGCTCTTCCACATAATCGGCTGCACCTGCTGACCTATTTAACGTAACCACTGAGGTAGCTAGGTGGGGGGTAATTCACATAGAGTATTGTTCATGTGGTGAACCCTTTTTTCAGGTAGATATTTTTTCGGTTCATTACAGGTAGGTAGTATTTCAAGTTTCATCGTCTAGGGCCAAAATTAAACACCCTAAGCCTATGATATATTAATGACCTAAGGGAGCCATAATACCCCCCCCCCCCCCCGAAGGCATTTAGCCGGATTTGCACCATAATGATACTACTACCCTAGGCATATTAATGTTAGAAAGCTAGTTCTAACACATTTAAAATGTGAAGTATTGATGATGATATTGTAATATAAATTATGTGGAATGAGTAATTATTAATGAAGACATTGTAATACTATCAATAATATGGAATGTGTAATATTAATTATGTGAATAATTACTATCAAATTCGATATACTGCAAATATACAATAAAATTTAATACTAACTACTGTTTAAGAATCTTAAATATTCCAATATATTTTATAAAGTAGCAATGTAATACATCGCTAAGTTCTTAGCTTCATATTTTGGTTTTTGCTGTCATATTGCCATATTCGGGATCGAAAATCACCCCAATTGAGCACGTCTTTTAGAGTGTCTTTTTTACTATCCAACTTAAGATGAAAATAATGGATAAAACTATCCTGGTATCATGACTGCATTTTTTATTATCAAGTCCTTAGAGCTTAAACATTATAGATTTACATTTTGTACTAAGCATATTTGAAATTAAGATTCCAGTTAAGCGATTTGATGTTTGTTAATAATAGAAGACTAGATCGTAAACTTTACTTATTGTCAATAAACGTTATAAGATTATAGCATGGTAAATGCATGGATTAGAAAAAAATGATCGTAAAGCTAATTCTTTACTGAAAGTGTGTTCTTGATAATGTTAGAGAGAAGAAGAATAAAATATGCATAGAAATTCTTGCAACGAAGCTCTTATTTTTTTTGTCATGCATACGTGATTTGGCCACTGCTTAGTAAACTCTGATTCTATGTCCTTGAATAGGTAACAAAGTTGTTCACTCTTTTTTTGAAGACTTAAAAGTACATCAGTAGTGTTCTTTGAGTGCATTTTCCGAAACCGGTTTTGCAAAGAGGTTTAGGTTAGAGGGGTGCTTCAAGCAAAAAAGCTTTTTTGGGAGGGGATGTTTGTGGTACCGTTTGAAAGAGGATTACTAACGCTGTGATGGTTTGTATCCATGATCATCGCCCCTTTTATATTTTCAGTATAGTTTGCGTAAGGGTAAAGACACAACCACACAAGTTAACGTTCAGCATATGACGATGTATTTAGAAATCCATTCAGTGAAACACAGAAAACAACAGGTATATGTACATACTAACCCTTGCTACGTATATAATTCACAGCAATAAGAGTTATTAAGTATAATTTTTGAATGGATAAAAAGGAAGGTCTACATGAAGTTATATACAGACAGGAAGTTATAATACAGAGAGGAAGTTATAATACAGAGAGGAAGTTGTATACTAAAATATGATACAGGAGAGGAAGATATATACAGACAGAAATAAAAGACAGGAAGGTATATCTCTATAGAAGTAAATGCTCAAGAACAGTAAGTTTTATTCAGATAAAAATCTGCGCAGTGCGACCAACTTATATCCGAACAATGATTCACAAGCTAATGCCTCGTACACACTAGGCACTAAAAGTACATGATCCCACAACACACACTAAAAACTGACCGATTTATTTGAAGTTAAAAGTGCAGCATCTCTTCATGCCTATAGTGTGTACACATTGCACACTTTTCAATGCCCAGGCATGTGGCTAATGTCCCGCATCAACCAACTTTTAGTGCCTAGTGTGTACTGGACTTAATACACGAGTATTTGTTTCAATAAAATGGGTTTACCTTAATATAGTATGGTTGGAAATTTCAGGAAATGTTCATTTACATTGTGAAAAACTTTAAAAAAAATTGAAAGTAATTCAAATAGTATATAGGTTATTAACTTATTACAATCATTTTACTAAGAGTTACCCATTTTCACTGTACCAAGGTCTTGTACTTCACTCTATAAAAAAACTTAACTAAATGTTTTAAATAATTCTATTGTAATTTTTTTCAACAATACCATTCATAGGTAGTTTAACTGCAAATTTCAAGTTAATAAATCAGTCAATTTTTTGATGTATCAGACGTTATCATTCCAGAGCCCACAAACACATTCTGCTTCAGGATGGACTGAAGTTTTTCGATTGGATTTAAACCTGGAGAGAGATATTGGCCATGCCACTTATGTGTCATCGACGAACTTATTAATCCTGAGGAAATTCACACTGTCCTAACAGAGTTAGAAGTAGAACTCTTATGTATGAAAATGACTATTTTGAACGCAGCAGGTTCTCTTATCAGAAAATGAACAAATAGATCCTTCGAAAATATAATATAATAAACAGAATATATTTTCACTTCTTCTGGAATCGTGGAAGATCCGACCAGTTCATTTCCAATGGTCCCAACCAAAATTATCACACCTAAACTCTCCTGTTGACGTTAAATTCGTTGGCTATGTGGTGAGCCAGGAGGGAGTCAAGATTTAGCCCAACAGATAGGGCCGTTGAGAGTAACACGCATTTTGTCTGTGAAGATTACCGTTTGATAATCTGTTTTGAGATACTTCTCTGCGCATAGTAACCTTATGTGTATCCTTCGAAAGAGGCATGGTAACAGGTGAAACATAGAGGCGATTAGTTTCAGTGTTTTTACTCTAAACTCTTGAAAACTGCATCACTGTTTTCTAACGGTTTCTCCTTTGATTAAGGACAAGTTATGTCTCGGTGCTACTTTGTATTTGCTTTTATGTTTGGGGGTAATCTTCTTCAGGGGAACAGCAATTAATTTCTTCACTGAACGTAGCCATAAATATAATAAATAAAATTTTACCGCTACATTTTGCTGTAAGTACAGCGCCGTAGTTTTTCCGAAAATGTTGCGGTAGTTGCAGCCCCGCTGCTTTTCAAAGTAGCGCTGCCCACCTCTGCTAGTACGAATTCTCAGATTTTTTCGACTGTTGGTTGGTGACTTTGCTTAAGGAGCCACTTTCCTTTCCGATAGCTTCTTCCAGTCTCTTGTGTATAATATCCTTTTGGTGTCGGCGATATGACTTTCGGTTACAAAGCAGACGTTAAATCCTCAACTAAATTGAAATTAGTAGGTCAAGTATTTTTTCAGCATTAAATATTCACACAGAGAGAATATATGACAACAAAAGAAACAAACAAATTGGAATTTATCAATAACTCTTCAATGTAAGTCTTGAGCTTAAAGGAACAACCTCTTGTTCATATTTATTCTATTTTAAAATATAAAAAATAGTAATATTTGAAACATAAAGCCCTGTTGAGTTGTCCTGGCAGTAAGTTCTCGTTCTTCAAGTGGCGAATTGTCCTATAATCGTTGAGGGGAGGTCAGTGGTAAGTAGGAGTCACCCTGCCGAGATTGGGTTTGTTATTTACCCATTAGGATCCCAATTGCAGAACTGATAAACTCTTTGGAGCGGCAAATGAGACATTTTACAAATTTTATTATTCTGAGCACAATTTTACTTTAATTAACTCTATTGATCAGAGGTGATAGAAGAATGATGAATTGGAATGGAGTCACAAGTATTTCTCCTTTATTGAATATGTTGGAGAGAATTAAAGTTGGTGATATTTGAATTTCATTTATTGTGGAATATCAACTTTCAGAGATAAAATTGTACAGAAGTAATATTTCATTAGAAAATATTTTTCGGGTTAAAAGAAACTGTTAGTTTACAATGAGGACAATAAAGACTTGCTATGCAGGATTTTAAACAAAATGACAAAGTTTTAATTTCAAATGCTTCGTAACATTGTGGACAATCCTCTGAATACCTATGAACGAAAACTTCATTTTCTTTACTACGTTTTGGACATTCTGTCTTTTGAGATGGGGTCTGTTTGACAATCCACTGATTAATTTGTTGATTATCATCTTTGCTTTTAATCTTATGTAAAACAATTTTATGTTGATAACCATCTTTTTTCTTCGGATTTTCTCTTTCCCAGCTACGTTTCTTGGAAGGTTTGAAAAATTTCTTGGTTCTGGTACTATCTGAATTCAACGACTGATCTTCTTCACAGTTTTCATATTTGAGGTTCAAGTATGGTTTCCATAGGATCGTACAGTTGGTATCACTAGATTTATTATTAAATGAAGATTGTGGACTGTCCAAATTAACATTATTCTCCCTTATTATTACATCATTGGTAACATCGATACAGTTCTCGTTATTCGCATTGGGATGTAGCGGAAATCTTACACGGACCTCTCCAGAATTCGAACATTTTGATGATATCTTTGGAATAGTTTCGATGTTCTCCTTATAGTCGATAGTGGATGAATTACTTTCCTTCGTAAAGTATTTGGACATTGTGCTATCAGAAGAGTAGCCACAGTCATCACTATCACAGAGGCGAATCATATCACTATCTGAAAAAGAAAAGAAAAATATAACATATTATTTGAGTCCGAAAAGGTCCAACCAAGAAGCGGATTTTATAAAAGAGCTTGTTTTAGGATTTATGTCTGTTTTTGTATTATCGCTGAAACCCAAGTGTCAAAGAGCAGTCCATGTGACGATCAATTTTCATTCTTCCCGTTTAGTCTCCATAGCACTGCTGGAGAAATAACTTTTTTTTCTCGATGTGCCATTAAAGAAGGATCTATTAGAATTTGGATCCTCTTGATGCTGTATACTTGGATTGTTTTTCATTCAAACATATGCCTTACTTACGTCTTTTCTTACACTGCTTGATAAAGGTCAGGTTGGAGACAACGAAAAAAAGTTTTCTATCCCGAATGAAGTTATTTTGTCCTTGTGGGTTTCTGATTTAAAGGTACGACGGGTAAATAAAGAGTTCTCTTTCGCTTTACAAAAAAAAAAAAACACCGATGAGGATCTGAACAGTCGCCTTGCTAGGCTCACTATCGCAACGTGAATTTTTTTTAAAGATTCCCTGCCAGAAGAAGCAGACCTGAAAACTATCCAGTATCTCCGCTTCTACATGACATAACTTTTCTTGGTGATTTATTATATGTAATTTCATCCTTCTGTACACAGCCGAAAACTGCAGCCATATTTACTCATACTATTAGATTGCTCATTTACAAGAGACCAAATTGGAAGACTTTGCTTCCCTCGCAGACAAGCTAAATTTGTAAACAATTCGACGCCTCTCATAGATCATAGATTGAGGGTATTTGTCAATAATTGATTTCCAAAGTTACAAACTCTATTAATATCAGTCATATTAAGGATTCTCGTCAAGAACAGACATATCTCTCAGAGCTTCTTCGTCATCCTTCTTTAACACAGGCCATGATTGGAGCAGTTATCGGTATTTTTGTACCAATTATGAATTTATTTTCTAGTCATTTCCTAGTGATTGCATAGCCATTCTCGGTGCTTCCCCTCTCCACTAATTGTCTAGCCTTCCAACTAGTATACTGGAAAAGATACTGGAAGATTAGTAAGTTGGATGTGCAATGTTGAATGCAAGTTGAAATGGAACGAAAGTTCCTATATCCTCTCCTGAGAACAAAGGAGGAGAGGGCGTAAAGCATGCCGAGTTTCTATATACTTTCAGAGTTCGCATCGATGATTCATCCATTAGAGAGCGAACCAGCATGAGCCTTGCTCTACTTAGATTGAAGTCTTCTTTTCCTCATCATTTTCTATCTCGAAGTTTACGTTCATTGGAAACTTCCCCGTACTTCTCTTAGGCTGTAATTTATTATTCTCTTACTAAGTTATTTCCTGTTGTTTGTACAGAAATATCGCTGAAAACAGATGGAGTTCTTTCTGCAAGTGGTTCCATCACAGCGCAGGCATAAACAATTGAACATTCTACGTCGGCGAGTATTTTACACTTTCATTCATAGAATTTGTTTCTGTTACATGATATATCTGATGCAACTGAATTCCGAAAAGCATTCGCGTTTTCCAATGAAAAAATTTCAAGTCTGTTCACTAGTTGGGCGTGTATTCGTTTCAGATTTTTGGTGAATTCAGTAGTTATTGCTTCATTAACGATTTTTTTAGCTTCATGGAATCTTTCTAACGTATCACGAAGAAACGTCTCTGTAATTTGCTACAAAGTCAGGAACACCATCGAATGCTCTAGGATCTTCGTACAAATCAGAAACCTTTCGCTGAACATTTTTATGGGAGATAATTCAATTGGAGCCAATGACAAGAAAACTAAGTTCCCAAGTAGGAAGTGCAACAAGCGCCTCCTTCACCTTCGGATCTCAGGATTTGCACACAACAAAAATTGCTTCCTGAATGGTAGTGTGACCCAGTGAAACAACCAAGCTGGTCACACTCCACCAGAAAGAAACCCAGAATTCAGCCAATAAACTATCAATTCTCCCAACCATGAACAGACTTAACAGTTCCTAGCTCCTACGAAACAGTCAGCACTAAAGCTTCTTCCCATCTAATCAACCTCTGATATATATGATAGGGTAATATATATGATAGGGTAACCTTGTAACTCTTTAACTAACCATTTTAGACCATACCTTCATATAATAAAAAGTGTTTATTTTGACGAAAGCAACCTTATGTTAAAGTTTGGCAACAAAAGTGTCGGTCACCCTGTATTAAAGAGTCTTAATGAAATAGATACAGCAGATGGTGGAAGGGTGAATGGCCTGAAGCCCATCTCGATCAAAGATTGAGCTCGACTGATGGGTATCTTAACTCTGAACAAACTGACTGCGGAGTGGTAACTAACCCTCCTATCAACTGAACACTAATTACATAATTTCATTCCTTCATATACCATGAGTTCTCCACTGGAGGTCTCATTAGCCAGATGGCTCTAACCACATGAATCTCTTAAGTCATAAAGTACTAATTGGCTCGCATAAAAAAAGATTCATTTATTATTACAAGAATTTCTAAGCAGTCTTCTACACATTATTGAATCTTTTAATATTCCGTGGGTAATAAAATGTGTTCTTATCTTGAATAATTATTATAACGTTCAGTTAAATGTACGTACCTAATAATACCAAGGAATAAAATGGCCTCATAAAATTTATAGAATGATTAATGAGCATTTACTAAAAAGAAACAAGGATTGTTAGGTGCAGCTCCACTTCATGAATAACTGACTTTTATAAAATCGAAAACTGTAATTTTATAATTCGAGCAATTTTGTTCATTCGAACAATTGTTCATTCGAGCAATTGTTCATTCGAGCAATTGTTCGTTCGAGCAATTGTTTTTCGAGCAATTGTTCATTCGAGCAATTGTTTTTCGAGCAATTGTTTTCGAGCAATTTACCTAGAACCCTGCCAGGTCATTAAACAATCATGAAGTGTGCAGTACAACAATCTAGCGGATACAACAAACTACATTAGCAGCTCTCAGTTATTTCTATCTAAGTAGTTCTTCATTTGTTTAACTAGGTAAATAAGGATTAAAAAAACATGGAGGGGGGGCTCGTGACCGGGGGGGGGGGCTCTTGACCGTACCCCGGGGGGGGGGGGGGTGATGGGTATAAGTCCTCACCCCCCCCACCCCCTAGTCACGAGCCCACCTGTTTTTAAATCCTTATTTACCTATATTATTTAATCCTTATTGACACTTTTGTAGCTCATTACTGATTAGACATAAAATATATGTATATCGAACCCCCGTGGCAAGTCATTCAGCAATCATGAAGTGTGCAGTACAACAAACTAACGGATACAACAAACTACATCATTAGCAACTCAGTTATTTCCATCTAAGTAGCTCTTCCTTTGTTTAATTAGGTAAATAAGGATTAAAAAAACTGGGAAGGGGGCTTATGACCGGGCGGTTGGGGGCTCATGACCGTACCCCTGGGGTGGTATGCAATCTCCTCCTTTGTAGCCAAACATAAAAGTCAAAGACGGACACGAAATAATCACGGTGCTATGGAGGGATATTGTTACCTGATGAATCTATACTCACTATATGGAGGAATTAAAACAATCGTTAAATTTATATCCGAAATGAATAATCTGATTATTAAGTATAGGGTAAGTTACGAATCATCGGTCGGTTTCACATCTTCGGTCATTAAAAAACAATGATATAATAATTATAATTTCATTTGTATTGGTACCGATACATGAATCCTGCAAATATCATGGATACCAATAAAATAAAATAATTATTATACAGTTTTTCTCTTATATGACCGAAGATGAGAAACATACCGGTAATTCGTAACTTACCCTAGGTAGTAAACGAAAAGTAATTGAAATAGAATAGTGTTACACTATAAGCTGACTACGACCGAGAATAAGAAAGTTTCAGCTAAATATGAAATTATATACCAATAAAAGTAAAATGAATATATAAAACACACGAAAATATAAACTCACCAACATGCCAGCACGTAACCTCACTCTACGACTGTCAACAAAGGACTGTTAGGTTGTTATGAGTTATCTCTTAAAGGTTTCAAGTTACAACTGCAAGATAACTTTATATTATTAAATTACCTTTTATTATTTAACAACTGGTCAAGCCACTTTTGATACAAAGAAAGAAAATACTTAAAACTACATATCAGTGATATCACTTTATGAATTTATAAACATAAGTACGAGAAGCTTAAATATTGTCAGAGGATGATTAAGAATAAATAATAATCTAGACGTTGCTGGCAACTCCAAGCCGCAACCTTGACGTGACCATATAAGGCAATGATATAAATTGAACACTCTGATTGGTTAAGATTGATAAGCTGAAGCAAGAGGGGGCGGGGAGGAGAGGAGGGGGGGGGGAGAAGAGGAGTCTATTTGACGAAAATAGGGGATGACTAAGATGATGGAAAATTCCATAAACTAGAATCGCTACAAACTGAATAACAGGTTTCAACTTGACTGTTCTAAGCTGAACATTTTATAACAGGTCTGTACAAAGAGATTCTATAGTTTTTATAATTTTTTCCAATTGGCAATAGGTAATAGGTATGTTAAAAAAAGGAGGAAGGGGGGCGGAGGCTTATTTACTACCCAGCTACACGGTCTTACACCTACATTACCCAGTGTCTATGAAAGTTAGCACAAAAACAATAAACTCAAAAAAGTTATACAGTATAGTCAAGGGACCACTGCAGTACTAGGGTAAGTTCTGAGTTACCGATCAGTTCCACATTTTCGATCACATATGATGATATGAAAAGGGTATAAAATAATTATTTATAATACTTACTTCAATTTGGTGAACACAAAACTTGGATGGGGTATTAACGGGTGTAGGTCATAAGTCCCTCCCCCCAGACTTAAGCCCCCCGATCATGAGCACCTCCCCCCCCCTGACTTAAGCCCCTCCTTGGTCACGATCCCCATCCCCCACCCCACCTGTTTTTTTAATCCTTATTTACCTAGTTAAACAAATGAAGAGCTACCTAGATAGGTATAACTGAGAGAAGCTACTTAGATAGGCACGGTCTAAGCGGGTGTAGATCATAAGCCCCCCCCCCCCCACACCCTGTCATGAGCCCCCCCCCCGGTCAAGAGCCCTCCCCCCCCGGTCACGAGCCCCCCCTGTTTCTAATCCTTATTGACACTTTTGTTGTTCATTGCTGATTAAAAATAAAATATATGTATATAGGGGGGCGTGCCACCCCCCGAACCCCTCTGCCAGGTCATTAAACAATCATGAAGTGTGCAGTACAATAAGCTAGCGAATACAACAAACTACGTTAGCAACTCTCAGTTATTTCTATCTAAGTAGCTCTTCATTTGTTTAACTAGGTAAATAAGGATTTAAAAAACAGGGAGGGGGGGGGGGGGCTCGTGACTGGAGGGGCTTATGACCTAGGGAGGCTTATGACCGGGAGGGCTCGTGTGACCGGGCGGGCTCTTGACCGGGGTGGGGGGGGGGGCTCTTGACCGTACCCCAGTCTAAGCTACTTAAACCGTGCCCCGGTATTAACATGGGTCAAGAACCAATAATTTTTAAATACCTTTAACCTCAGAAAATTGCAGAAGGTTATGTTTTTATCTGATTCTGTTTATTTGTAATCTTGTTATTCTCATTAGTTACTCAAAAATATTCAGATGAATTGTGAGAAATTTGGTGGGACGATTGGTCATTGTCCGGGAACCATTTGATTACATTTTGGGAGCGATCGGGTCAAAGGTCAAGGTATTTCCCAATGGAAATATAGTACTGAACTATAAAAAAAACTAATAATAATATACGATTACATTAATATGTACAGTAAAAGAAAAGTGTATCTGTAATGATTTCTTCGCAGTTTACTATTTTAACATTTAATTTTTTTTTTACTAATTGTAGTGCTTGTAGGTATTTCAAAATTGGTCTGGGTACACGACGACAAATTTATAGGATTTGAAAATGATAGGAAATTGGAAAACTGTGATTTGTGAAATTAGCTTCATTCGGTGAATCATTTCTTTGATAGAACCTTAGCAACATTTTACTAGCCAATGACAATATTGCAACCTAGTGGACTGGCAAGAGAAAACAACCTAGTGGTTACTAGTGTTCATGCTGTGTAATGAACTGCAAGATAGGTTTCTTTTAACTACATGAGCTACGTTTTTAATTTAACTCAGTTATAATAACAGATTTTCTTTTTTTAATTCATCTCAAAACTCGCTAGTTCGCCTGCCTGTTATGAGGTTAACCTGTACATGATTTTCGTTTTTATCCAAAGGTTCGCAAATGAAGTCAGGGTAAGTTCTTAATTATCGGTCAGTTCCACATTTTTGGTCACGTAAGAAAAAACGATATAATAATAATTATAATAATAATTACCTTCAGGTATCATGGATACCAATAAAAATAAAAATTAAATAATTATTTTTATATCATTTTTTCTTACGTGTCCGGAAATGTGGAACTGACCGATATAATTAAGAACTTACCCTGTGTAGTCTATTGCTATTTCGTTGACTCCTTTTTCACTTTCTTGCACTAAATTAGTTAAGTCAATTGCAATATCAAAATATTTAAATGTCATTATTTTGATTTTCTAAATTCACTCGTTGTTGAGCAAAGAAAATTGAAAGCAACTTATGATATAATTAAGATATTCGAAGATGAATTGAATGAATGCTATTTGAATAGTTAGTTCATAACCAAAGAAACTGTATAGAAAGGCGTAAGAGTTGATAGAAAATGAAAGTCATGGATAAGGAAAAACCTCTAATGCTTTAATCGTGGCCGGTAAATTCCACCGCGGAAAGTTCCACCTGGAAGATTCCACCGGCGTTAAATGCAAGATGTGGAAAATTCCATCATTTTGAAAATAAAATAAAAATAAACAGTATAAATAAACATTTATTTTAAAATGTATTTCTAAGTCTAGGTAATTGATAATTATAAATGAACAAATCTTCCTTTTAAATATAAAACAATTAATAATTCATCATACGGGCATTAAATATTGAAATGGTTAATAGTGACAGAATATGACGCTGGCATTGGAACACCAACCTGTGGCAACACTGATAAATTTAGCTTCTTCAATCTATCAGCAGACACACTAAAGTTCAGATTTTAATATTTGATACAAAAATGAATTTTGTTAGTTGACAATATGACAAGTATGTTTTTAATGTCTATTTCTTTAGAGTCAATTTAAATCAGAGACCTGCGGAACCGAATTCATATTAAGATGTTGCATATCAAAAGAAACTCTGTACGTGTTATTATTAATATATCTTAGGTGAGTTTAGAATTTATGATTTTTATTCGCATGTCTGTGGTTTCAGATCGGAGCTAGTTAATGTATCGCAATTTTCCTACTTAATTCTATATGTTCGAAATTTAGTTGAAACGCATTATATTTAAACTTTATTTTGTAATAGTTTCAAAAGAGATTATTAAACGGTTACATACAAACAAAATATTATCCTTAATTTCAGTATCAACATATATATGTTTAAAGGAGAATCAAACGGAATCTAAATTGTTGGTCACTGGGGTAGTGAAACTTTATTGTTGAATTTCCGCGATTTAAATTTTATTAAAAATTTAATTGATTCATATTTAAAAGATTGTTTGATCTGTCTATTATTTCGTATGTTCGCCTTAGCTTATCTCGTAGTTCTTGACTTAACATAACATATTCTTATAATTTCTTTAATTTCTAACTTATGAAATGTTGCTCGGTTACCACAAAAAAAACATTTTTCTTTAAATCAGTTAATATTAATTGTTATACCTTCTTTACATGAAATCCACTATTATGCGGTGGAATCTTCCGTGTGGAATTTTCCGGCGTTGGAATATTCTGTGGTGGAACTTACCAACAGTGGAACTTACCTGAGGAACTTTCCGTGGTGGAATTTTCCGCGGGGGAATTTACCTAGAACCGCTTTAATAAGTGGTTATATACAGTAGCGAGCATAAGTTAAGGGACAGTGAAAAAGTTGAACATTTTTGTTTATTGCACAGAAACTGGTCAACGAAAATACGCGAAACTTAACAACAATGAAGATGCACATACTGTGAGTGTTTGCTAGAAATATTAGAAAATGGAACAAATATTTACCTAAATATTCAACTATTGCCATCAGAGACCAAAAAGAACACCGAGCAAAAGTTAAGGAACATTTGTTATTGCACTAACCATTGGCTAATTAAATATACAAAATTGATATTTTGTAAAGAGTCCTTTATTTTTGATGACCTCGTTGTATTGATTATTACAGGAATCAACAAAATTTTAGCAGAATTATGGAGTTATCTTCTGTCACTCTTCTTTCAGGAATCACCACAGTTAATCCTAATTTTTTGGGGTTGCGTTCTTGAGCACCATCACCAATTACCTTCCAAATGTTTTCAATTGGGTTCAATTCGGGGCTCTGAGCAGGCCAGCTTATAAGAGAAACTCATTTACTTTCTATGTATGCTTTCACAGATTTAGACGTGTGAGAAGGAGAATTGTCTTTCATTAAAATCCGTGGTTGAGTATCAAATGATTGCGAATATGGAATGCAATGGTGGATGAGTAGTTGCGTATACACTACTGCATTGACCAATCTATGCACACGAACAATTGGGCCTGTTCCCGCTGCAGAGATGATGCCCCAGACCATCATGTTGTCGACTTTAAGTTTCACAGTTTGCTTAACGAACTCCGGGTACAGGTCTTCACCGACAATACTTCGTACGTGCTTTCTGCTGTTACTTCCGATCACAGTAAACTTAGATTCGTCGCTGAAATGAACCATGGACCACTGCTCCTTCGACAAAACGACATGCTCCTTGGCAAACTGCAGCCTTGCAGTTTGGTTCTTTTTCAATATCACAGGCTTCGATACAGCATCCAGGGTTTTAATCCTACTGTGTTCAAACTTCTATAAACTTTGAATCTGGACACATTGAGATCATGCGTTTCACTCATTTGGCGAAAAATACCTGCTGTAGTCTTGAAACAGTCCTGTATGCACAGTCTCACCATGGCACGCTCATTTTTGGGGGTAGTTTTTGATGGTCTTCCTGATTCTCATTTTGTATTAATTGAAGCACACTCTTTAAAAAGTATTAACATTGTGATGCACAACACTCTTATATCTTTATAAGATGCTTGCAATTTTAGGAAGTGACTTTCCATCCTTGTGATGGTAAAAAATAGGGGGTTTTCACAGAGAGATACTTTTTTCCGAGTAGCAGGTGTAATGGCGGCGATAGTTTTGCTCCAATAATTTGATAACCTTTAGTAACAATTTAATACAGTAAAACTCCTGAGTTATGAAGTTTTTTTTAAGAAGCACCCGAGTAATGAAGGACCTGAATTATGAAATGCACCTCAGTTATGAAGTAGTTTTCTTTGTTTAAATCATAGATAACTATAGTTCTTGAGGTATAACTATACCTTTTCCATGTCAAGTTGGCAGAAGTGAATAATGAATTGGCAGAATTGAAAAATGAATTGGCACAAGTGAAAGTCATATTGCAGAAGTAAAAATGAAAAATGCAAGTATGACAAGCAATTACAAAATTAAGTGTTTTTTATGATAATTACAACTTCAATACAATAGTGGGTTATTGCAATCTTCTCCACTAGAATAAGATAGAGTATTATAAGATAATACTCTATTATAGAATGATACTCTATTATAGGATAATACTCTATTATAGAATGATACTCTATTATAGGATAATACTCTATTATAGGATAATACTCTATTATAGGATAATACTCTATTATAGGATAATACTCTATTATAGAATGATACTCTATTATAGGATAATACTCTATTATAGGATAATACTCTATTATAGGATAATACTCTATTATAGGATAATACTCTATTATAGGATAATACTCTATTATAGGATAATACTCTATTATAGGATAATACTCTATTATAGGATAATACTCTATTATAGGATTATACCCAATTATAGGATTATACCCAATTATAGGATGATACTCAAATATAGGATACCACCTATAATTATGTATTATCCTATAATGGAGTATTATATATGAAAATGTAAATCAGGAAGGCAAAGATTTACTCTATCAGATTAGGTTATCAATAAATCGGATATATTGAGTATAAACTGTGTTTTCTTTATTGCTTGAAGTTTAAATGATGTGTATTTTTGTTAATGATTTAAAGTTAGGCATAAATGACTACTACCATGATATATATTAATTTTTGTACAATAATGAGTTGCTATATTGATTTACCACAACATTAACCTAATATTTGTTTAATTACCTCAATTTTGTATAAAATATTAGTGCACATCCATATAAGAATTATACCAAAGTTATCCCTCAATGACAAAAATTCTCTATGATTTTAATCATAGAAAACTATCGCTGCACACGAATTATGAAGTAACCAATACTTCATAACTCAGGAGTTTCACTGTATATTGAAACAGACTTTCAAACAAAGATTATTCAGTTTATACCCGTTTATTATTAACTGTCCCTTAACTTTTTTGCTCGGTGTCTTTTTCGTCCTCTGATGGCAATAGTTAAATATTTTGGTGAAAATTTGTTTGATTTTGCCGCTATATATACCACATACCCACAGTTTGTGTACCTTTATTGTTGTTAAGTTTCACGTATTCTCATTGTCTAGTTCTTTTGCAATAAACGAAAATGTTGAACTTTTTTTACTGTCCCTTAACTTATGCTTGCTACTGTAGTCAGAAATATCAAGAAATTCACGATACACAAAATCAAATAATATTAATAGTAAAATAACAGCATTAATAAACTAAAGCGAATTAAGAGTGTCATAGTTGATGGTAGCGAGTAAATTGCTCGAAAACAATTGCTCGAAAGACAATTGCTCGAAAACAATTGCTCGAAAAACAATTGCTCGAATGAACAATTGCTCGAAAGACAATTGCTCGAAAGATAATTTCCGAAAAACAATTGCTCGAACGAACAATTGCTCGAATGAACAATTGCTCGAATTATCAAATTGCTCGAATGAACAATTGCTCGAATTATAAAATTGCACAGTTTTCGATTTTATAAAAGTCAGTTATTCATGAAGTGGAGCTGCACCTAACAATCCTTGTTTCTTTTTAATAATTGATTATTCTATAAACGATTTTAATTATTATTCATTCTGCATAATCTTTTTTTAGACCGTTTGTGTAATCTCGTATGTAACACGTGAATTGGAATCATGTGGTGAATCACTACTATTCATGTTTTTTTTATCATAAAAACCGAAATTTTTTGTAGATTTATTAAAACTCTGCCTTAACTTTGAGTTATTTAACCTATTGAGGTACCACATACAGATAGGCTAGTAATAAATAAATTTTCGGCTTTTATGATAAAAAAACATGAATGGTACTGATTCACACGTGATTCCAATTCACATGTTACATACGAGATGACACAAACTGTCTAAATAAAGATTATGCAGAATGAATAATAATTAAAATCATTTATAGAATGATTAATGATCAATTACTAAAAAGAAACAAGGTTGTGGTTGTAGTTGTAGGTGAAGCAGCGGTTGTGGTTGAAATTGTAGGTGAGGCATAGTTTGTAGTTGTAGGTGAGGCAGCGGTTGTGGTTGTAGTTGTAGGTGAGGCCGTTGTGGTTGTAGTTGTAAGTGAGGCGGTTGTGGTTGTAGTTGTAGGTGAAGCAGCGGTTGTGGTTGTAGTTGTAGGTGAGGCAGCGGTTGTAGTTGTAGGTGAAGCAGTTGTGGTTGTAGTTGTAGGTGAAGCAGCGGTTGTGGTTGTAGTTGTAGGTGAGGCGCTTGTAGTTGTAGGTGAAGCAGCGGTTGTGGTTGTAGTTGTAGGTGAAGCAGCGGTTGTGGTTGTAGTTGTAGGTGAGGCGGTTGTAGTTGTAGGTGAGGCAGCGGTTGTGGTTGTAGTTGTAGGACACATTGGGTAACCAATCTGTATTTCTACGTTGCCACACGTTACTAAGGTACAATTAATTCCATAATTTACGCTGATTTACGTCGATACGTAAATATTTGACTTTTGAATTAAAAAATATAGTTGGTATTTATGTAGGAACAAAGTCAAGAACGGCCAGTAAATTTAAAGAAATGACATGAAATATGTAAAGTAATTTAAAAAAGATATGTCTATAAAACATACGTCAAATTCATTAGGGTTAATATAATAAATTTATAATAATAATTATACTGTGACTTCATATGTCTACATTATAGAGGAGTTGCACTGGTAGAGTTGCTATTTCATGAAATACAACTAATTTAGAGAATGTACTAAATAGGAATGAGAGATTCATAGAAAACTTACGAATATTTGTGTAGACTAACCTAAATGTGTTCACTATAGAGGTAAGTTCGCTATATCGGATTTTACTATTCAACGTGATTCACTATACAGGAGTTCACTATAAGGAAGTTCCACTGTACTTAGTTCACTATAAGGGAGTTCCACTGTACTTACTATACTTGATAATAAGTTAGTATCATTGAGTATGATTGAATGAGCATTAAGTATCTTTAAAGGTCTCCTCCAGTCTCTACTCCAATACGCAGTTTAAGTTGTTATTCTGAATTTTCTTCTGACTTCCGAATTTCATGCAAAGTAAAATTAAAACCAACTCTGTCGTCATAACAATGCAAGACAATGTATCCATATTAAAGTATCCAAGTATCTAATTGAATATGTTTTAAGTTTTTACTATTAGTTTTCAAATTTTCATTTATATTACAACATTTTTGATTAATCTGACCTAGAAAACTGATGATATAAAAACTTTTTGCATTGTGTTTGAATATGAATGTACTATAGATACCGTATTATGCTATTCCTATACTCTATTTGCTTGCTTAACTTTTTCTTCTATTCAATATATTAGAAAGGTCAGACAGTGAAGATTACTGTGAATATTTCTCAAAGTTATTTATATTTTAACTTATATACATATAATATTATAGTACTTATATAAAAATTATAATTAATTCAATTGTAAAGCGAATAGCCGAATATTCGATCTTAAATTATATGTTCAGCCTATAACTTAGCCGTCAAAAGTTAGCTCATTTGAGTCATTTCAATATTTTTTCTTTTAAAAACCTTCATTTGATATTTAGTATTTCATACATTAGTAAAATCAAAAGAAAAAAAAATCATCATTCAAAATAAAAGTAACAAGCTAAGACAAGAAACAAATATTTATGTATAAGATGTTATTGTACGAAGCTTGGTGTGCGCAATTATTCTCGCACATATTTGATCTCGCTAAGCCGCTATAAGAGTTACAGTTAACTGATTATAGTGAAATATTCACCCTTATGTACTGAAAAACACTCTTGCATCTAATGCCTGGAAAGATCTCTGATATATTCCTAATATTATTATAGTTTTGAATAAATGCTCATAATATGAGTATATTACCATTTATCACCTTCGTTTTTGTCTAATCGTATGTATTTATGCGAAAAATTAAACGATTGAAAAGAGAGCTTTAAAATTGGTCTTGAATTTAAGTTATTATTATTTTTCCATGAGGACTGGTTAGCCAACGGCTAAGGTACTTGGGGTAGGGTGTTATGTAATGTTACCTAATATATACGTTTATAACCTTACCTAAAGTTCTATGTACATATTTAAGCAATTTTAATTGAGATTTGAGGGAACATAAACCGTTATTAAAGAATTAACATGTTAAGATTATTATAAAACTTACCGCTATTCAAGAAAGGATGAATAACGTAATGGAAGAAGAGCGGGGAAAGACGCTTGTTTTTCGCTTCAGTGTTAAGCAGAAACCTAGGTATATAATAGTAGCCGAGAGGTACGGTACATGTTCAGAACGTAAAATAATTAAATGAACATGTCAGTTTTCCCCGGGTACGGAGGTTCGGACTTGCGAAAAAGACGTTCCGAACACTGAAGTCCGAACCGTTTTTGAAGAGGTTCCGAATCCGAATGTCCGAACCCATTTTCCAGTCCGAACCGGTTCGCGAATAAAGGTTCGCGAACATTCATGCGGAACGCCCAGATCTGGCTGTAGGTGAGGTGGTTGTAGTTGTAGGTGAAGCAGCGGTTGTGGTTGTAGTTGTAGGTGAGGTGGTTGTGGTTGTAGTTGTAGGTGAGGCGGTTGTAGTTGTAGGTGAAGCAGCGGTTGTGGATTTAGTTGTAGGTGAAGCAGCGGTTGTGGTTGTAGTTGTAGGTGGGGCGGTTGTGGTTGTAGTTGTAGGTGAAGCAGCGGTTGTGGTTGTAGTTGTAGGTGAGGTGGTTGTGGTTGTAGTTGTAGGTGAGGCGGTTGTAGTTGTAGTTGAAGCAGCGGTTGTGGTTTTAGTTGTAGGTGAAGCAGCGGTTGTGGTTGTAGTTGTAGGTGGGGCGGTTGTGGTTGTAGTTGTAGGTGAAGCAGCGCTTGTGGTTGTAGTTGTAGGTGGGGCGGTTGTGGTTGTAGTTGTAGGTGAAGCAGCGCTTGTGGTTGTAGTTGTAGGTGGGGCGGTTGTGGTTGTAGTTGTAGGTGAAGCGGTTGTGGTTAGAGTTAGTATTTCATACATTCACTATTTAATTTGGATTAGCAATATTCGTGATTAAATTCTACCTTACTGTAAATTAGTAACTTAATATTAATTATGAATTATCTCGAGAGTTAATACAGATCCAACTTTTCCTACTGAAGATCCAATTACAATCTGGAATCTAAAAATAAATACTTAAACATTTTGGTAGTAAAATGTTGTATTGCATTTAATAATGTTATGGAAATAAAGAGTTAATATCACACACGGAAGGTATATTTCACCTCGGTAATTCCACCATTGTAAATTTCACCAGCTATATTCCACATAAGCAAAATTCCATCCCAGTGAAGAATTAATTCCTTTTAGTAGGGGGTTAAACGTCTACTTCGGAACCAAAGGTCATATCGCAGACGTCAGAAAGAAATTATTCCATGATCCAAGCCAACAACCACCTATCAGTGACAAATGAAGCCTATACGAGCCTACCTAACACAAAATCTAAGGCATCACAGTTGAAGAACGAATACCAAGCCATTTACTCTAAAACTACAAGTAGCGGTCAAAGAATGATAAACATGAAAAAAAAAACACAATCCAAATTACGACAGTTTTGGGTCCAAAGAACGCCAATCCCCTTCTATTCCATTCACCACAGACAGCTTCAAGATAGATTAAACTGATAAAGTTCGTTCAGACAAACCTTCTTTCTGCTGTTACTTATATCGTGAAAAATAAACAGCTGGAGTTTGGCCAACAAAAGTTTTAATTTGATATAAAGAAAATGCAAGTTACTCAGTATTACACAAAATGTTTATAAATGATTAAATAATAATAACTAACCAAACCTAACTCGTAAAGCGGGGTGGAATTTACCAGGGTAGAATATACCAGGGTGGATTTAACTAGGATGGAATATACACGTCGCGATCATATACATATATAAACATCATCAAAATTTATGAAATTAATTATTTTGAAAGCATTCTCTGGATTTCATTGATTTAAATCCCTACAACTCATTACGAATATGTTGTTTATTAAGTATTTAATTAATAAACGAGTACTGCCAGGCGAGTTAAAAAATATTTGGTGAAAAGCATAAAATTAAATAGAAAAAGTACAAAATTGAGAGTCGATCAAAATCGAATTGCTTTTTTAACAACAGAAATTATCCTAATACAAGGAAAATAAAACATGGAAATAAAAAAAAATAAAAAACTTAGATACCTATAATTATTTTATTAAATAAATACAAAAATTGACTCACTAGACATTGTAGGATGCAAATCATTCTAATATTCATTTTTCCGTAAGAAATTATTAAAAAAAAATGTCTTTTTAAGATTTTCAATGGAGTCTCCAGCTGTTGCAATTGTAAATTTTATTTCAGTGCAAAGTTTACTCTGTCCTCACTGCACAACGTTTTTGTTTGAACTGAACCAAAGGGATGGTCTGGAACACCTGTATAAAAGCAGGTTTTTACCCTCAACTAACCAAGATGACATACACAAAATAAAATGTTAATATGAAAGAGGGACAGAATTTAATGAAAAAAACACATCTAAAAAATTTAACCCACTCACGGGAGCCAGTGACTAGTCTCTATTAAAATAATTCTGCAATTACAGAAATGAAATGTTTAATTATTATGCACTTGAAATTTATTAATTGAACTTCAGGTTCATTAAATGACAATCAGTTTCAATAATTTGAGAAAATGAACAAAATTGCGGCTAATCTATAGCCTAAAACTTTTTAGAGCGCAATTGTTTGGACTCGATTAGCTAGCGTGATAGAATAAAATATAATACAATTTAAAATAAATGAAAATATTAATATTAGTTTGCCATTTTGTTTTCTTCTTTAATATCAACCAATGAATGGGAATTGAATAGGTTATAATTTTCTTAAACATATAACTTTAATTTTTATCCGTGCTGTTCTCCATATCATAGCTTAGCTATACACTAATTATAAGCTAGTTTTTCCAATGATACACAAGAAAATTCTCGAACCATTTTGAAGCTACTGTTATTCTAGCAATTTATATACTTAGGAAGCCTAGATTTAGCTCTTTGATTTTTTTCTATTAGTGTTTGCTATATATCTTAACAGCTAAATTTTTTATGCTACATATGGTCATTATTAACCAATAAAGACAAGAAACTGTAAGTTAATATTAGGTATAAATGAAAAGGCGCTTAATATGGCAACACCGCAGCAAGGGCACAGAGATGGCAACACTCCAAACCTCCCTCCCTCCCCATGTGCTTCGATTTACACAACAAAATTTGAGAAGCTAGCCGAGTGTTCAAATTTATCAACTATTTGCTCAGACTTTGTGTTCTTTCTCATCTACGTGACAGCTGATAGGTTGAATTTACCTAAAAATGTAAGTGTGTTTTCAGAGTCAATCACAAAGCTATTGATGATACTAATAGAAACTAATTAGGAATATCCTGCAGACTGACATGACCGTGTGTTCAAGATATATTCTACCTATATGACTTCTTCTAGCATTCTTAGGTTCTAGACAAAATAAGGAAACTTCTGAGTTAGGTATTGAACGCTTCCACATCTTTTCCCTTATAAAAAATTCTTCTATTGTCTAGGTACATAGTGATTTTCATTTTTGATGGAAGATTTAACTTGGCTAATTACGGACCGGTAAGCACGTTGAATGAATCAGCAACCTTCAATAATCAGCAACCTTCAATAATCAGCAACCTTCAATAATCGGCAACCTTCAATAATCGGTACCCACCCACCCATATAATAATAAGATTCAATCAAATTAATCACTCTTGCACATCACTTCTTGTAATTGGTTTTTGGTTCAGCCAAAAAAGAAAAATGGTAAAGAAACTAAATAATACCTACTTACTATTTAATACAATACCTATTTGAATATATAGTATATATGATACCTATACCTATGAGGATTTCTCTTTATAAGGCTTTCTACAAAATTTATCTTCAAGAAGCTAAACATTTATGAATAAGCTGTAAGAACAACTTAACAAGAACTCTTTCCATTGGTCTGATCATCTGATGGTCTGAGTTGGTCTCCACTCTTGAAAATTTCAAAACACCTTAACTAGTTACTAGGCTACCCCAGTCTGCATAATAATGATATGCGACATTTTTAACATTTTCTGTGCAAACAATCCTTAATTTCCAGTTTCCTCCTGTATTTGTATTTTACTGAGAACAGTAGTCAAAATAGAGGATCTCTTGGAGAACAGTTTACCAGTTTCTGCACTCTGGAGGCTAACTGCCGTCTGCTGCTAACAGTGAACAGATTAATTTTAGAGGCTAAATGCTGTGGCTTCTACAGTTCCTGTAAATTCATTACTGTATTTTAAAATTTGCTGAACTCCAACAGAGTAATTAATTCATCAGAAAAGACCACTTTTTCCAGAGTGGAATTTATTTGGACTCAGGTCTGCACTGTTTAATTTTCCTATACCTATCTATTTTCTTTTTAATATTATTCCTACAGTTAGTCAGTTACTAAGCCAGTCAGATTATCAGATAAGCCAGACTGTGTTTCATGGTAACCTCCAACGACTTGCCATGTTTCAAAGTGTGGCAGGAAAGTCACCAGATTAGTGAGATGGATTCAGATCGTCACATTTAAGTTACTTAAAAGAAGAAATTTGACTTCCTAATGAAGATTTTACACTTGAAAATATCCTCATGCTTCATGTCTGATACACGTGCAATTTTGTGCATCTCTTGAGACTATTTTATGAGTGATTTACATGTTTTTAAACTTATTTCACCCCTCAAAAGTTGCTGTAATAATGGAGACTTTGTCCATACTTTGAAACAATCAGAAACATGGATAGTGAGGCAGAAAGGCTGCCAGTTTGATGCGAAAACAGATCTAAGTCGCCACATTTAACTCATTTTAATTTATAGTAGATGTTTGTCTTATTAGTGAAGAATTTACTGTTGAAAACATCATTATGTTTAATGTTTCATGTCTGATGCATATGCATCCCTTATGGCTATTTTATTAGTGACTGTGATATAACAGTTAATTCCAGTTTTTTCAACTTATTTTCCCCACTCAAAAGTCGCCAATATGTTGGCGACTTTGTACATAACTTGGAACATTGCTGACTTATTGTTGGAACTTTTCCCCTCTTTAAAATAATATTCTGGCAAAGTTGAAAGTTAGGAGATTTTAAGCTATTTATTCATATGTTAACAATAAACTTTGATAGATAAATTGGGAAAATGTTGGTGAATCAACCAAATTGATGGAAATTGTTAGTGGATTTTCTCAGATTTTTGAAAAATTTCAAGCCAGATCAAATACAGTCTGGCTTGAAGGAAGAAAAAACACATTTGATAATCAATCAATACATAAAGTAGTATTTACATTACAGGAGTTTTCAATGATTTTAGAGCACATTTCGGGCCTTTACCCCGTGATCTGGCGAACTGTAAGCTGATTGTGATCCAAAATATTTAAATTAAATATCACAAATTCTGAGCCAAGTTAATTTTGGTTTGATATAATGAAAAGTTTTCATGGGAGCACAAGAATTAAAGCCAAATTTTAAACCTCTGCCGCCAGTTAGATGTGTCAGAGTTTTAAACTTTTGAAATACAAGCCAATTAATTGGTTTAAACTGACTCCTTGAAACTTAAGTCATCAAAATGTATTACTTTATAATGCTGTCCTATTTTCCATCTAGTGATTTTATTAGTGGGCAGTAGCTAAAGTAAAATAAGAATTGTCTTGAGTTAGTTTTCTATCATTGAAAGATAGAATTATTACTTGTTCATGCATAAAATGTTAAATATATGTCTTATACTCTCAACCTTTGGATTAACAATCCATAATTATTATTAAAAATCATCTGTGTATGAAATATTATTTTTTGACCTTTCATTACTCTACTTGACTAGAGTTTTCTAACTTACATAACTAATTCCTGTACCATTTCCAGGTCTGTTCCTCCTCCAGTCACCTGGGCACAGAGGGATAACCTCGTATACCTCACCATTTGTGTTGAGGATTGTAAAGATGCAGTCGTCAACCTTGAACCCTCCAAAGTGTATTTTAAAGGCACAGGAGGTCCAGACAAGAAAGCATATGAATACACATTAGAGTTATATGGTGAAATAGATACTGCTGTAAGTATTATAGTATTATTTTCTGCTGTTTGTATTCTATGAACAAATTTTGATGAGACTTGTATTTCAATATACCTCAAAGGTTTTCCTAATTTCTCCTTTTTGTCTCAAATGAAATGATGATTTAAGAATTATTGTCCGATTCTTGTAGCAGAGGTGACAGAAATATTCCTTTTAGAACAAAAAGAGCAGCAATAATCTTGGCATATTTTCACATGGAATACATACTAATTATTGTTGGAAGTTAAGTTCAACTAAGCTCATAGTTCAGTGAAAAAAAAAAAATTAATTCTCCAGTCATTGAAATTTCCTAATTTTTCTTCAGACTAGTCGGAAATTTCTTAGGGATCGCAACATTGAATTGTTCCTAATGAAGAAGGAGAGAGGCCCCTACTGGCCCCACCTCCTGAAGGAGAAGATGAAGCAGCACTGGCTCAAGGTGGACTTCTCCAAGTGGAGAGATGAGGATGATGACAGTGATGTGGAGGCAGGTGGTGGGGGTGGAGGAGTTAACGACTTGGAACAGGTGAGCAATCTTCATTTATTCAACTCTTTGACTTTGTTCGTACTATTAAAGATTATTAACCTTTCACAGTGCTTTCTACATATCTATTATCTACACTGATTGATAGTTGTCATCTTTATGATCCAACCTGCCACTATCCACATTGGTTTCTATTTTTTATATAAATTTCAATTTAAATATCGATTCAAAATAAGTTTGTTTGAATGTGCAGGAAAATAAACTTTCATACCATGAATATGTTCTGTTGTGCTCTTGTATTTAATTTTTCAATTTCTATTGTTTAACTTTTCTTTGGATTCTATTAAATGATGCAGAGAAAATAGTTTTTACTTTCTTCTGATATATCACGAGTATAAAAATCTTTTGATGCTTTAATTTTCATTATTTACTCATTCAAACTAGCTGTCTCGCTGAAATGTTTTGAAAGTGGTTTAGTATCTGTGAAACCGCTTTTGAGAAGAAAACCTTTCAATTCCATATTAAAAGCTGGGGAATGCATGTTAACATGGGAGTTCAATGAAATTTCTTTTGAAAAGGGTTTCTCGGTGGCAGATCTGCTTCTGAAACCGCTTGTTTCACTTTTGAGCCCTATAGTAGTCTTGAAGAAAACATGTATTGATTATTTAACATTGAGTATCTATTTACTATAATGATGTTGTATTCTAAAAAGCTGATAGTAATCTGTATGATAGTCTCCTCACTGTCCAATATTTTCCTTTCAGATGATGTCCAAGATGGGTAACTTTGGCGGTGAGATGGGTGGTGGTGGTGATAGGCCATCTTTGGATGATCTTGGCGATGGTGATGACGAGACAGACTCGGATGATGACGCTTTACCGGACTTGGAGTAGTGACATTTTTATACAGTGAGTTAGCACTTAACATATCTAACAGGTTACCCACCGCTGGACACCATAGGGATTCTTGCATTACGGGTGATCCACCGGTGGTACAATTTCTACCTTTTTAGCCTTCAATGAACTTTTTATATGATATTAACCTTAGTAAAGAAATGGGCAAGTTCTTTTGCTAGTTGTCGCTAATTTCATAATATACTATTTATATGAACATTAAAAAATAAAGGAGCATTCAAATATCACATAATTAAATATTCTGAATCGATTTAAAACTAATTTGGCGATTGCTTGATTTTGACTTTACTATTCCTTTAAAGTTAATTTCAGTTCATCTTTTACAGTTTGTGTGGTTGCATCTTCCAAGCATAATCCTGAAGAAAAGTTTGAAGTCATTGAAGATGCCTAACTGTCATCTCGTATTAGTTACCTCCCGTCATTCTTTCTCATTACAATAGATGTAGGTAGTAGCTATTGCTCTTAACTTATTTGTAGTTCGCTTTTTTATTCTTTCATACTTTTTTCAGTGAAAAAAAACTACAGACACTTTTGGGGCATTGTTATTTTAAGGCTAAGTTTCTCTCTCTGGATTTGATTACCTGTACAAAATCTGTTGATATTTTAGGCACTTTTGAACGTTTAAGATATCTGTATGCTTGACCTCTCCACGATTCTGAGAATCTTATTTTGAAAAAATGTATTTGAAACCAACTCTCTTGTTTGATTTCCTTCATTAACTTTTCCCATTTAGGATAAAACGTAAGTTCAATTTCATACGAACAATTTGTTCTACTTCGGTAAACTAATACTAAATAAATTTTAGATTGAATTGGATGATTTAATAGAGTTTTGATTTAATTATCAAACTGTAAACCAAGTCATATTCGGTCACTTGAAGTAAGTGTGTAAATTGGTTTGCCAAACTATAAAGACTTAAATTGAAGTTATGGAAATTTTTTTAGTTAAGACAGTGTATAACGGCTTCTAATTATTAGTAACGGCAGCCTTCTATACATAATTGAAATTTTCTAGCTAACGGCAGCTTTGTATACATAATTGAAATTTTCTAGTTAACGGCAGCTTTGTATACATTGCAGTCTCCAAGTTACGACGCAATACTCTATCTCTTCAAATGTAACTCAAAAATTTCAATGAAATTTCTCTTCAAAATGCAGAAAATAGGTCGGAAAATAGTTATGTTTCTTCAGAAGATTTAATGTTGTTAAATGTTGAATAATGTTATGTTTCTTCAGAAGATTTAGGAACTGGAAAGTGAAAAACTCTAAAATTATGAGAAGTATTATTAGCTGAATATTATAAGTGAATAGAGTGTAAAACGTGATAAAAACAATTTTGTGTAAGTTACTTTCGATGAAAATGCACATTTAACTGAATAATAGCCTAATTTTTATTCAGAAACAAATGGAAAATATGTGTGCAGTCACGCATAAAATTTTCGGATGTTCCAATATTGTACTTGGTATACTTCTATGTTTATTTTAATATTAAGCATATGTATTCTTTTTAATAAAAAGAATAAATATTTAATAAAAAGAATATGCTATATTTCAAATAAGCTCGATATTATATTTTTATGCTGAAAGCATATTGTCACAACCCTAGTCATTATCTAGGAATTTACTTAGTCATGTTTGGTTACACACCGACATGCAAGTCATAATTAGCTTGACTGTACGAAAGCAATATTTTTCTCATTGCATTTATTTACTGAATTGAACAAGTCAAACTCTGAACTAATTTTCATAGTTCAAGGTATAATATCCCTGACCAAATATACCTTTAAAGCAGCGTTCACACGATCAATATGTATTGACAGTATTTTTATTGACGATATCGGACATTGACAATATCGAGCTCGCACGATCAATAATGTAGGTACTGTCAATATTTCCATTAGTGGCTGCTCTGCCAGACGTACGATGGCCGGGCACACAAAGCCGATAATAAAGCATGTAAATCAGCAAGATATTAACTGTATATCAATATTTTACCCGATTTTTGACCAAAAGTTTGTGAATATTATGAGAAAGAATGAATACTTTGTTATATCAGACACTCTTTTTACTTATTTTATTTTCCATAATAATTACCTACCGTATTGGAAGTGACTTCTAAGTATAGTTGGATAGGCTACCTCATAGTAAATTACTATGGGCTACCTAGCTGTTTTCAACTCGATTTTGTGCTCTAAATTGTGAGAAATGGATACTAACTACATATTCAAAAACCTCTCTATGGTATTAACTGTTCAATATTTACCGTTACTAAATAGTAATAGTTAAATTAATTCAATTCTATTGTTAAACATCAATCAACCTACCTAGTTAGTATAGTACTACTACTCAGGTCATTAAATTATCTAGTTGGCGTACCTTTCATATTTTTTAAGTATTAGGTAGCTAAATTCCTATTTATTAAGCTTAAAGGTCCCCTCCAAGCAAATTTTTTTATTGCTTAAATCAACTAGGCTAGTGTTTCTTATCATTTTACTGCAAACCCCATGAAATTTGATAGCATAATTTTAATTTTATATGCTTTTAAAGATTTCTATAATCCAAACTCTATAAAACCTACTCTACTTCCGACTCTCTAATTTTCAGTCTGAAGAAGAAGAATGTACACCATTTGTTTTGATTGTCAACTAGGTATTTGGTTTAATAAATCTATTTAATATTCCTTTAAAGGTTTAAATTTGGATGAACTTATTATAGAAACGTTTATATACTTTTAGAAACAATTAATATCTTAAAAGAAGACAAAAAACGCATTGTTTGTTTAAAAATCTAAATTTGAAATCAAAACAAAGAGTGTACATTCTTCTTTCTCAGCGTCAGGTTGGAGATTCGCTCGATTGTTGCTCACAGAGTATTAAAAAACTTTAAAAGCAAATAATGAAATATATACTGAACCGAATTGTATGCGGTTTGCGGAATAATGATCGTAGACCTTAGTTCTTCAATATTATGTAATAAACTCATTTTTTCCTGGAGCCTGGAGAGGACCTTTAAGATAGAATAAAAGGTTAGCATTCGTGGAATCTACCGAAACTCGGATGCCCGATGAATTATGAGGTTGCAAAAAAAAACGATGGTTCTGACTCCCTAAGGAAGAGGTTGGGTTCGGCTGAAATGAGGAACAAAAAGAGTTTTGCAATGCGCTTATTTTTTTGTTACAGAAAACGAGACGAAATAAAAAAGAAATGGGCTAAGGAGTGGATATTGAAACGCAATGTACAGTCATGTTAATTTATTTAATGACATAAGGGTAACGGAAGTAGACTACTTTTACAACAACTACAAGCTTCTGGGTATTTTGAAACCATTGATAAGTAAGGAAGATTCCACAATGAGGGAAAGCATTTCGGCTAATAAGACACTGGCTCTAACTTTACGGTGATTGGTGATGGGTTTCCTGGTGAAATGCAAATAGGCGAAGATGCTCGTGAAAAACATGCTTCGTTGAGATGCATTGATGTACGGGTTAGTGTCCCTGATTTTGCTTCAAACAAGATGTCGTTAATAAATTTTTCAGCTAAAATCTTTTGATCAGTTCTGAGTTTCTTCAAGGCATTGCCCCAAACTTTAGCAATAGCACACTCATCAGATTCTTCATCGTCAGCCTTGATTAAGTAATCGTGGGCCATTTCAAGAAGACTTTCTTCACTTATTTTCCTCTTCATACTGGGCACTCTCGGAGAATATTTCTTTGAAGCCTTCTGGATGCGTTCTTCTGTTTCCTGTGGAAAAGAAAAGACTATTTTACGAATAAGGCACGTGTAATATTATTCATGTATGGAATATTTAGTTATATTGGGTTCATATATTTGATAACCAGTAAAGAAATTTACATCAATATTCGTAACAGCTTTTCATTTATTTTTAGATGCCTGACAGTTCTGACGAATGGAGAGATTGCAACTTCATTTGAAACAAGGTGGGATTTTGGAAAATGCGTCGGCGCAATGGACGGCAAACATATCGTTATCAGGAAGCCACTTCATTCAGGGTCTATTTATTGTAATTATAGAAAAACATTGAGTATTGTATAGGTATTAATGACTATTGTGAATGCAAACTATGAATTTTTGATGGTCGATGCAGGTGCTAACGGTAGAGTATCTGATGAAGTCTATTCTATAAAACATTTGGGAGAAAACTGAGAAATTGTTAAATGAATTTGCCAGCGCCCTCAGAACTGCCTAATTCGAATAAAATATTCCCCTATGCGTTCGTAGGGGATGAGGCTTTTCCTTTGAAATCAAATGTCATGAAACCTTAAGCAGTGTTCACATGATCAATATATATTGACAGCATTTTTATTGACAATATTGGATATTGACAATATAGGATATTGGCAATATTGGATATTGGCAATATTGGATATTGACAATATTGGATATTGACAATATTGGATATTGACATTATTGGATATTGACAATATTGTATATTGACAATATTGGATATTGACAATATCGAGTTCGCACGATCAATAATGCTCTCTCAATATTTCTATCAGTAGTTGCTCTGACTCCCTAAGGAACAGCTTGTGTTGTGCTGAAATGAGGAACAAAAAATTTTGAGATTTCTGAGCATTTTTGAACGCATCAATATTTTCATCAGTCCATCAGTACCCCGTTCAGAGGATCAATATATTGATACAATTAGTAAATATGGTTAATAATATTGATCGTGTGAACCCGCCTTCACAGTCAATCAGACGTAACACCTGCTCGTAGAACTTTCAACTATCGATTATCCCAAGATCGCCGAGTAGTTGAGAATGCCTACGGGATTCACACATCTAGATTTGGAATGTTCCAGAAGCCAATGAATTGTGCCCTGATTATGCAGTATTTCTAAATAACCATCGTAACATGAACGGGTTGTATACATATTTCACTGTATGCAATATATAATTATTAAGAATGGTAAAAGAGGCAATCATTTTATATTATAAAGGTAAGAGCTAGAAGGATTGTATTACCTAGTCAAATATGTCCTTACCTCTTCCTCTGACAACTGGGACACTTCATTTTCTTTAGTTGTTGATACCGAAGAGACAGGTCTTTCTGCATCCCTCAGAAAAATAAGTTCTTGAAATAGCCAAGAAGCATGCTGATAAATGTCATCAGTCTCTGATCCGCTTCTCTTTGACTCGTGAACTTTCTTTAGTTCTTTTCTAAAGTTACTTCGAAGAGAGTTTATCTTCTTTTTCACGTCCTCCACAGTGGCATCTAATTTTATTTTCTTATAGCACTGTAGTATACTATTGTAAGCCTCATTTTTTACCTCTTTTTTGAAATATAGATCGTGTCGACAGTCCCACAGTACAGGTAGATCTCTATATATATTGATAAATTCCTTTAAAGCTGCATTTTTGTCTCTGCTTTCCATGATTAGAGAACGAGAATAGCAAACCTTCACCCCACGGTGGTAACGCCTGTACTGACAGAAATATTGTTGTTACGTAACTTCCGTTCAAGCGATCAATATAGTTCTTTCCATCCATCCATATGAATGCTCAAATATTGATGAGAATCAATATTTTCATCAGTCGCATCAGTACCACGTTCAGACGATCAATATATTGATACAATAAGTAAATATTGTCTATAATATTGATCGTGTGAACCCGCTTTACAGTTCTATAGTGGATGTAAATGAAATAATATTTGATCCAAGTGAATTTGAATTTGATCCTAATGGAATTGAATTTGATCCTAATGGAATTGAATTTGATCCTAATGGAATTGAATTTGATCCTTATGAAATTGAATTTGATCCTAATGGAATTGAATTTGATCCTAATGGAATTGAATTTGATCCTTATGAAATTGAATTTGATCATAATGGAATTGAATTTGATCCTAATGGAATTGAATTTGATCCTTATGAAATTGAATTTGATCCTAATGGAATTGAATTTGATCCTTATGAAATTGAATTTGATCCTAATGGAATTGAATTTGATCCTTATGAAATTGAATTTGATCCTAATGGAATTGAATTTGATCCTAATGGAATTGAATTTGATCCTAATGGAATTGAATTTGATCCTAATGGAATTGAATTTGATCCTAATGGAATTGAATTTGATCCTAATGGAATTGAATTTGATCCTAATGGAATTGAATTTGATCCTAATGGAATTGAATTTGATCCTAATGGAATTGAATTTGATCCTAATGGAATTGAATTTGATCCTAATGGAATTGAATTTGATCCTTATGAAATTGAATTTGATCCTAATGGAATTGAATTTGATCCTAATGGAATTGAATTTGATCCTTATGAAATTGAATTTGATCCTAATGGAATTGAATTTGATCCTTATGAAATTGAATTTGATCCTAATGGAATTGAATTTGATCCTAATGGAATTGAATTTGATCCTTATGAAATTGAATTTGATCCTAATGGAATTGAATTTGATCCTTATGAATTTGAATTTGATCCGAATGGAATTGAATTTGATCCTAAAGGAATTGAATTTGATCCTTATGAATTTGAATTTGATCCTAATGGAATTGAATTTGATCCTAATGGAATTGAATTTGATCCTTATGAATTTGAATTTGATCCTAATGGAATTGAATTTGATCCTAATGGAATTGAATTTGATCCTAATGGAATTGGATTTGATCCTTATGAAATTGAATTTGATCCTAATGGAATTGAATTTGATCCTAATGGAATTGAATTTGATCCTTTTGAAATTGAATTTGATCCTAATGGAATTGAATTTGATCCTTATGAAATTGAATTTGATCCTAATGGAATTGAATTTGATCCTTATGAAATTGAATTTGATCCTTATGAAATTGAATTTGATCCTAATGGAATTGAATTTGATCCTAATGGAATTGAATTTGATCCTAATGGAATTGAATTTGATCCTTATGAAATTGAATTTGATCCTAATGGAATTGAATTTGATCCTTATGAATTTGAATTTGATCCTAATGGAATTGAATTTGATCCTAATGGAATTGAATTTGATCCTTATGAATTTGAATTTGATCCTAATGGAATTGAATTTGATCCTAATGGAATTGAATTTGATCCTTATGAATTTCAATTTGATCCTAATGGAATTGAATTTGATCCTTATGAATTTCAATTTGATCCTAATGGATTTGAATTTGATCCTTATGAAATTGAATTTGATCCTTATGAATTTCAATTTGACCTATGAATTTGAATTTGATCCTTATGAATTTGAATTTGATCCTAATGGAATTGAATTTGATCCTAATGGAATTGAATTTTATCCTTATGAATTTGAATTTGTTCCTAATGGAATTGAATTTGATCCTAATGGAATTGAATTTGATCCTTATGAATTTGAATTTGATCCTAATGGAATTGAATTTGATCCTAATGGAATTGAATTTGATCCTAATGGAATTGAATTTGATCCTTATGAATTTGAATTTGATCCTTATGAATTTGAATTTGATCCTAATGGAATTGAATTTGATCCTTATGAATTTGAATTTGATCCGAATGGAATTGAATTTGATCCTAATGGAATTGAATTTGATCCTTATGAATTTGAATTTGATCCTAATGGAATTGAATTTGATCCTAATGGAATTGAATTTGATCCTTATGAATTTGAATTTGATCCTAATGGAATTGAATTTGATCCTAATGGAATTGAATTTGATCCTTATGAATTTGAATTTGATCCTAATGGAATTGAATTTGATCCTTATGAATTTCAATTTGATCCTAATGGAATTGAATTTGATCCTTATGAAATTGAATTTGATCCTTATGAATTTGAATTTGATCCTATGAATTTGAATTTGATCCTTATGAATTTGAATTTGATCCTAATGGAATTGAATTTGATCCTAATGGAATTGAATTTGATCCTTATGAATTTGAATTTGTTCCTAATGGAATTGAATTTGATCCTAATGGAATTGAATTTGATCCTTATGAATTTGAATTTGATCCTAATGGAATTGAATTTGATCCTAATGGAATTGAATTTGATCCTAATGGAATTGAATTTGATCCTTATGAATTTGAATTTGATCCTTATGAATTTGAATTTGATCCTAATGGAATTGAATTTGATCCTAATGGAATTGAATTTGATCCTTATGAATTTGAATTTGATCCTAATGGAATTGAATTTGATCCTTATGAAATTGAATTTGATCCTAATGGAATTGAATTTGATCCTTATGAATTTGAATTTGATCCTAATGGAATTGAATTTGATTCTTATGAATTTCAATTTGATCCTAATGGAATTGAATTTGATCCTTATGAAATTGAATTTGATCCTTATGAATTTGAATTTGATCCTATGAATTTGAATTTGATCCTTATGAATTTGAATTTGATCCTAATGGAATTGAATTTGATCCTTATGAATTTGAATTTGATCCTAATGGAATTGAATTTGATCCTAATGGAATTGAATTTGATCCTTATGAATTTGAATTTGATCCTAATGGAATTGAATTTGATCCTAATGGAATTGAATTTGATCCTAATGGAATTGAATTTGATCCTTATGAATTTGAATTTGATCCTAATGGAATTGAATTTGATCCTAATGGAATTGAATTTGATACTTATGAATTTGAATTTGATCCTAATGGAATTGAATTTGATCCTTATGAAATTGAATTTGATCCTAATGGAATTGAATTTGATCCTTATGAATTTGAATTTGATCCTAATGGAATTGAATTTGATCCTTATGAATTTGAATTTGATCCTAATGGAATTGAATTTGATCCTAATGGAATTGAATTTGATCCTTATGAAATTGAATTTGATCCAATTGGAATTGAATTTGATCCTTATGAATTTGAATTTTATCTAAGATAATATTTTATCATTCTGATACTATCAAAATGTCACGCTTTAACATTTTAACAATAATACGGATAACAGAAAAAATTGTTAAATATCCCCGCACCATGTATTATATTATATAGCGTATATTTTTTCATTTGCTTATATTTAAAAAAATTTCTCATATATTTAATATATTATATAAATGATATTAATTTATGTAGGATGTATCCAAAATCACCACCACCAGATAGCGCTGTGTACCACATGAATTCCTATAAATAAGTACACTCTGTTCAAATGAACCAGTAACTGACAAACACTTGATCTGTGAAAACGTTTGCGTAGTGTTGATTAATTTATTAGATTTAAATTCTATTATTATAGTATTAAAGCGATAAAGCTGCTACTCTTGAAGAATATAGAAAGTTCTTAAATTCTATCCTTTCTATGTTCGAACATTTTTTCTAAAAGTACAATAGTACGACCTTATTTCGTGAGCTTTCTAGCTTCATTTAAATCTTGCTAAGAGTTATCCTAAACTCTACAATAAACTAACTTTGCATTTAACCATTTAATTTGGTAGACTCTTGAAAGAGCTTTACTTCGATAAGTATTCCTTACAAAATACGGATAACAGAAAAAATACGGATATCAAAAATTCGGGATACTATAAATCCGAGATACAAAAAATGCAGGAAATAAAAAATCTGGGATACAAAAAATGCGGGATTTCCAAATAAATGCAGGATTTCCAAATAAATGCAGGATTTCCAAATAAATACGTGATTCAAAAAATGCGGGATTTCAAAAAAATGAAGGATTAAATAAAATACAGGATTAAAAAAAGAGCCTAAGCCAGTCTTTCAAATCAGTGTCAGTTTCGAACTTCCGAATCGGTGCACCGACAGTTGGGCCCAAGACAAATGGGCCCCGACAATTGGGCCCTGACAATTGGGCCCCGACAATTGGGCCCGCCGACAATTGGGCCCAGGACAATTGGGCCCAATGACAATTGGGCCCCGGACAATTGGGCCCCATGACAATAGGGCCCACGACAATTGGGCCCCACAACATTTAAGCCCAGAAAAAAATCGGACTGAATCTTATCTTTGAAATTTGTTTTATATTCTCTTAAAATGTGTTATATTTTTTTAATTCGATTCATATGCTTGATAAGGAATATAAAAGCAAGTACCCTAAATCACATTTGGATGCTAATCTCATGTTTGAATGTAATGAAAACCTTTGAAGTATTTAAATAAGTCGTATTATTTTGAATCATGTCATTTGGATCCAATGTGTAGTGTACATCGTCTGACAAAGACAAATATTTGGTAAAAAATGAGTAAATTTTAAGGGTTAAACGTTACATTGCACAGTTATTGGGATAAAATGAGATTATGAGAATACATTTTGTAATAGTATTTCATAAACCTCATCATTCAAATAATTCATGTTAAATTTAATTCAACTTGTATGTTCCAATAATTCTGGCATGTCTAAAATACCTACATCCTTATTTTATATTGTTTCTTTATCTAAAATAGCTACATTCTTTTTTTCTATTGGCTACATCTTAACTCATTTACTTCACAAGAGTTCAATATAGACTATAGAGGTACTGTAACTAGGAAATTTCTTGCTTACATGATCTATCTCGGAACAGAAGACGATTGTAGTTTATTAACAGAATAATAGTATTCATTCCTGAAAAGAATATGTTCTAATAAAAATAATTATTTTACATAACGAGAATATTTTTATCATGTAAGGAATATTCTTTATTTTAAATATGCTCAAGACTATATTCTTTATACAAAATGCATATTGTCACAAACCTAGTTATTACAGTAGCAAGGCTCTGTAATTAAGTTAATACAATAAACTCTGAAAAAAATTGGAAAATAATATAATTGTCACGGGGCCCAATTGTCTTGGGCCCAATTGTCGGCGGGCCCAATTGTCGGGGCCCAACTGTCGGGGCCCAATTGTCCTGGGCCCAACTGTCGGGCCACGTCCGAATCAGTGTCTGGTCCATATCTGTTTCAGTTCCAGCATGTCCGTTGCTCAGAGAGGTTTCAGTGACAGTCAGTGCGGAGTTGCGGAAGTGAAATATAGGTAGCAGATCTTATCGCCATTATTCGTGACCGCTGAATACACTACTTTTTTCATTGTCTGATGTATCATTTTATTAAATAATTAATTATATTGCATAGAAGCTGTCAATATATTTATAAAATTATATAAAAAATAATGTTATTAGATATTCGATTTATATGTAGGGTACCTACATCACATTATATAAAATTTCAATGATTTTCAAATCTTAAAGAATTATCATCGCGTGCCAGACCAAATTAAGCCATAATTGTTTATTATTTGAATGTATGAAATATATGTATATTATGTGCACCGAGTTTTTCGCAATGTTTTTCGTGTAATAACAATTATTGATGGAATAACAATCATTGATAGTTTTCAAGTAAAATCTAATTAGTTTTATATTATAATTGACAAAGTATAGCTGTTTTTAGGACTCAATGTCTTCCTCTCCCACGGAAAAAACCTTCAAGTCTGTTTTCAAGGTAAAATTTGTATTCCTACCTAAATTTTTATGTTGTGTGATGGTTTTAAAGTTAGATAAAATATTATATTATTTATTTCTACAGGTGTTTCTGGCTACCTCTGTTTTAGTATTCACCATACTAACATATTTCTCTAAGGAAGGTATTATCAGGTTAGTGAATATATATTCTACTAGTGCATCACCCGTCAAAAATGACGGACTATAAATTATTCTAATTTTGTTCCTTTTTTTAGTTTTCATTAATTTTGTTTTCCTTATTTTTTGTTATCAGTATGTTTTTGTTAAGAATTTTTTCCAGGGTTCTCGACACACATTTTTTGAGTGTGGCACACAAGTGTGACACACGAAAAGAGCGATCGCTCCGGGAGCGAATGCATGTGTGCCGGAGCAATATATAGCTTGTAATTGAGTTACCGCTAAAATAGTTTTGTAGTTTTGATAGGTATTAGAATTGGTAAGTTAAATAAAGTTTTTACCAACAGGGTAAAAGGATATATTCACAAGATAGTAAAATAGTCAATAAAATTGGGTAAGTTAGTGGAAAGATAAAGCCTGTAAAACAACAGTAATGATTTGGAAATTTGAAATTAATTCTACAGAAAAGTAGATATAAAATTTACTAAGCAAAAAATTATTACAATATGAATATTATAAAAATAGTAGAAATATTTAATTTAATAATAATATTACAGTGTTTTAATACATTGAGACTACTGAGAAATGAAGTACATGGATTAGTTTCTTTATAACTCAGAGCCACTTCATATCTCGGGTGCACTATAGATAGTTTTCTATGATTAAAATATTAAGAAAACTATAGTTATTGAGGGAAAATTTGACGCAATTTTTTAACCTATATTATTTTCTATAATTTAAACATAGAAAATACTTCAAAACTAATGTGTATTTCATAACTCATGTCCTTCACTTATATTCGATTGCTTCATAAATCAAGAGTTTTACTGTATTACCAGTAATATATTATAAATGTGAATATTTGATCAATATTTATAACAAATACAATAGGATATTAGTCACTGACACGTACCGAAACTGAACCACAGGCAACTGAGTGACACGGGCACAAAGTATACGTGTGAACACTTTACTGGAAAACAGTGCCACACACTGCGTTCGAGAAACGATTTGGGCACACATCAGTGGCACACTTGTATGTGTGCCCGTGTAAACCTCGCTTAATATCCGGATTTTTCTATTATAATACCCGTGAAAAAGTAATGGGGCTTTCTGTATATTTCTGTTTTCTAAATTTTCTGTTTTTCAATTTTTTGGATTTTCTGTTTACTGCGTTTTTTACCTGAATTTTCTGTTATCCGAACTTTCATATTCCCGAATCTTCTGTTTTTCCAATTTCTTTATTCCCGGATTTTCTGTTTTCCCTTTTCCCGAATTTGATATTTTCCTAGACTTTTTATTTCCTTAATTTTTTGTTGACAGGATTTTCTGTCTTCCAAATTTTTTGTTTTGTGGATTTTCTGTTCAGCGGACAAATTTTGATTATGGAATTACACCGTCACTGTTAAAGAGAGACAATTATAATGCACCCAACCTACAGACAAATAGAATAAAGGGTGATTAAGGCGATAGTCTCACTATTTTGACTCTTTTTTTTGAAGGGTGAAATGCTTGATTTTCTCACACTTTATTATACCATAAAAATAGACAATTTTTTACTTAACTTTTTTTTAAACCCCCCCCCGAAAAACCACAAAATTTAGATATTTTAAAAATCCCTATTTCTCCCTCATTTTTGGCCTTGAGACATGGGGTTTGTTTTATTTTGTTCGTAATTTTGCACTCTACCATAGTACGGTCGGCCCGTTTCCATCAAATTCGCATTCTCAGAAAGAAATAATAAAAATTAAAAAAAATCTATTTTATTTTCGAAATATGTTATCAAAGGTGTTCATTCAGAACGGTTAATTTTCGTTTTTTTTCAATTTACTTTTTTTTCTCTAACAGCAGTACTGTATTGATTACATGAAAAAATACTAGAAACAAACAAATACTACTTCATAACAAACCTTCATATTGCAGTATATTTTACCTCCCTCAAATTCTGCTTCCTTTTGTTCCTTCACCAATTCCTTTAAAATGCACCTTTCCCCCTTTTTTGAGGCAATTGAAGACAACTTTCATAATTAATATATTTACTCATGATTTGGGACATTATAAGGTGTCTTTATATGAAAAATATACATTTTTGAAAATTATCTCAAATTTCGGTGAGACCTACTCCCCTTAACTGATTACGCCAAAATTTATCTTAATATGACACTTGATAATGTACAAGGTTCTTAATTCTGTCCACAGATTGAAGTTGGGTGTTGACGAGAAACAAGAGAAAAAACCCGCTGCAAATGCTAAGGTTAAGGTAATTAGCATAATAGTTTTCTGATAATAATGAAGTGGACTAAGGAATTCTATTGTATGCATGTATGTAATTTAATGTTTATTGCAGATTGATAATATGCCACCTACTATACGAGCTTCCTACGACAAACAAAAACATTTAAACTCTTCCGAAGATTCTGAACCAACACCAATAATGCGTCTCAGAAGTTTATTGAATAAGCAATATGACGAAAAGAAAATTAAAAAGCAATTCACAGAGTAAGACATAGATAGAACAAGCAAAATTGACATATTTCTTATTTATCTCAAATAATCTACCTTGTTATGTCAAATTTATTGTAGGTAGTTTTATCTCAATTCAGGTATTGGCCTGAAGACGCTTCAATGTTTTCTAAAAACGAAACTAAGAAGATTCTGTTTTACAATGATGTAAGTTGAAAGTGCGAGGTGCTGGCCAAAAGAAACTATATGAAACTTGTTTATTTTACATGTGTAATCAATCATTAATTGTATAAATATGTATGAAGTATTCAATGACCTTCATATGCATGTACATCCTTTTTTCCAGTTTATGCGCAGTAATGATTTCTATTTTGGCGAAGGCAGTGACCCTTTCGTCAAAGCAGGCTGTCCGGTGGCTAACTGCTTTGCCACCCACAACAGGAGCCTCTTGAATCCTCTTGCGGCAGATGCTATCGTCTGGCATCACCGTGGACAGAGACAGGAACTACCAAAAGTAAAGTAAGACCTAATTGAGGAAGATGTACCTCTTTTTGTTTTAATTTATCAACTACAATAGCTACATCTACTTAAAGTTTTAAACCTCATCATCTTTATAAATTGAATTTCTTTACCAGATGGTTGGTCTATGATGTAAAACCTGATCCCGATCAGTGCTGTCATGTTTACTTAATTATATTGATAGATAATTATAAATCACACAGGTCACCACACACGAGAATGGTTTATTATATAATGGAGGCTCCAACGTACACAAAGAGATTGATACTTCCGAAATTCAAAAACTTCTTCAATTACACAATGTCGTATTCTAGATCTTCCGACATTTACGACCCGTAAGTACTGTCTCATCTGCTTGAAATGAACATAAATGTACGAAAAACAGCTTTATAATTCAACTACAAACAATTTAAGAAATATTTACACCTGGTACGATTTTATAGTATGATAATAACAACATATTTTGTTCACATATATTGATTCCAGTGTTGAACTGTACGAATACTTCAAATATAATTGTCATTTACAGGGAGGGATATTTTTTTCCTTTTCCAGTTACGGTGTGATTGTAAAGAGAGTTCAACCTCTGAAAGTAGATCCAAATATAAATTTAGCATCTGGTAAAAACAAGATGGCGGCTTGGTTTGTGTCTCATTGCGATACTAAAAGCAAAAGAGAAAGGTATGTTCAAACATTTAATTTTGTAACTCTTTACGGTTAGTATCAAATATATACTTATTATTGAGACTTAACTGGTAATATAGTGAATGTTACTAACTGTAATTTCATGGTAAACATTTTACATAATATCAGAGTAACAAGATAAGATAAGGATATATTAAACTCTCTCTCTTTATTCTTAGGTTACCTATTTTTTCATTTGCAATATGTTTTGTTTAGTTTTGCGTTTTTTTCTAGCTTGTTTTCAAGTTATTCCTCTTCTTCATCTTCTCTCTGTCTTGCTACATCTATGGGTAAACAGATTGACTTCAATTATAAACTATGCAATTACATCTTTCTTCTGTAGTATGATTTTAGATAAAAAGATTGTCATCTAACAGGGTCGTGAAAAAAATTCAAAAGTACTTCAACGTTGACATATATGGAGGCTGTGGGCCTTTCAAATGTCCAAAGAGTAAAATCAACCAGAACCCGGATGACTGTATGAAAAAAATAGAAAAGGATTACAAATTCTATTTCGCTTTTGAAAATTCATTGTGTAAAGACTACATAACAGAGAAATTTTTCAACGCTGCTAGGTAAGAAACTAAGTAATTTTCGTTAAAGTTTTTTATTGCTGCATTTTGTATCATTGATAATCTGTACCTACTGCAGATTTAACATAGTTCCCGTGGTATACGGATTAGGACCTTATGAAGAAGTTGCTCCTGATAGATCTTATATCAATGTTTTGGACTTCAAGAACGTGAAAGCTTTGGCTGAGTACCTACTTTATCTCTCCAAGAATGATACAGCTTATAATGAATATTTGGCGTGAGTGAATATTATTTAAATTGGAGTTGTCGAATCTGGTATCCGGCGGTTTTTCCGAAAACGAATTTGACGAAACCAAATTCTCCGAAAACGAATTTGACGAAACCAAATTCTCCGAAAACTAATTCGCCGAACCGGATTCTCCTAATACGAATTTGCCGAAACACAAAATGGTCGAAAACGGATTCACCGAAAGCTAAATTTGTCCAAAGACTTATTTAAAACAGAATGTAAAATTACACAAAAGTTACAGAAAAGAAACGAAACAACGAAATCATAACCCTTAGTTAGACTAAATGATCCATTAATCTTTGTACCACTAATTGATTCTTTGTCTTTTCTTATTTTAAAGACGTTCAAGCTTTATTCAGTCAGAATCAGTCAGTCAGCTATGGGTTACATTTCTTTCATTACATTTCTTTCATTTGAGTGTTTGGTTGTTTTTAGATTGTGTGTTTCTAGAGTGTTTATTCATTTTTGTGAATATTCCATGTTTACTGCATATATTTTATTCAGTTGTTAATAGTATACCATACATTATCAATATTTATTCCATTTATTGCGTTTAAAATATAAAATTGTTAGTAATGAATAACATAACTATTAGATATGTATATATCTTCCCAATGTACCTCTAGCTTCAACGATAGGGTCACTTGCATGAATAAATTTGTTTCAGGTAAAAAGATTGATTTCTATCAACACTTTTTTAGTAATGCCATATTCATATTAATATTTAAAATCTACAGTTAGATATATGAATTTAGCAAAATGATACCGAATTAGAGGAATACAAATTTATATAGCAATAGTAATGTCAAACTCATATAAGATTTTTTTTTTTATGCAAAAGATATAATGATGAGAACTAGAAAGTCCAACAGAATGTTATTTTGAATACATTAAATTTGATTTTCGACAAGTTAGTCTTTCGGAAAATTTGTCCTTCGGCAAATCCGTTTTCGACCAATTTGGGATTCGGAAAAACCGTTTCGGCGAATTAGTTTTCGCCAAATTTGGTTTCGTCCAATTCGTTTTCGGAAAATCAGCCTAGACCCGTCGAATCTATGTGAACACTCTGTATTAATTAGAAGTTGTAATGTAATGCCTATAACGTCGATTTTTAGAAATACGTTATTATAATATTAGTAGCCAAACAAAACCCTTCCAATTACCCTATATTAGGCTAACGTCTAATTAGACTAAATAATAAACAGAGGAACTTACATAATTGGCGCCCAACGTAGGGCGCCAGTTACAAATAGCATGTGCTATTTAAACGTCTAATCAATACATAGATTCCACTAAATAAATAATTGTTCAATATTTTTCCAAGCTAGAAAGTGAGCTTGTTATTTCTCTACAGCTTGCAATATTCAATTTTGTGTTGATCCATTCTTGTCCCAGGTGGAAAAGTGAATACCAATCCTTTTCTAACTACAAGCAAGAGAAGACACCTGAGTACAAGAACATCTCCTGGTGTAACCTGTGCCAAAAACTCCACACTGACCACCAGCCTCAAGTGTACTCTGAAATAGAACATTTTCATTCTCAAAGACAGTGCATCACCTCTAAAAACAAAATATTGAGACCGTTCTTTGAACACAGCTAGCAAAAATAACTTCACTATTGTTCATTAAAAGGAACGTATTGCGAACAAATCGTCACATTGTCAGTTTCTTGACTAAATGAGTTCGATATATTCTTGTCTACCATTAAAATAAATTTCAGAAGTTCATGTTTTCCTAAAGAAAACTTCATATTTATTTATGGGAGGACTTTTCTAATTTATTTAGTAATTCTAACCGTTTTTATTTTATTTACATTCCAATGTATGTATACCTGAATTTTGATAGCATATGTAAAATTGAATTTTGAGAAACTTTTGTTTGTGATATTTTTTCGATAATTGAATCTGATTTAATGAGATGCTCATAAATCATAAATTTCTTAAATGAACTTTTTTACTGCATCAAAATGGATTGAAAATTGTAAACGTAGTCGGTTTTAGCTCACTCCACTTGTAATTGCTTTTTCTCTCTTCTAATTTTTCCATATTTTTCAAATATATTTAATCACTACTTTTACAATTCTCTATCAATTTTGATGTATTTATAGCAGGTTATTAAAATGCCATTTTTTCTGTCAACCAGCATTTCAATTTTGAAAAAAATAAAATTCAAAAGTTGTCCATAAGTTTTATAATTTATTTTGAAATATCTGATAGCTAAACTAAAAACATTCGAACCAATAATTATCTGCAGTCTGAGACAAAAAACAAAAACAATGAAATTGTGAACCAACATTGAAAAAAAGAAGTGATAAAATCAATAGATTGAAAAAGTTATATAAAATTATTAATATTCATTTTATAGAAAAAATGTCACGACCCTAACAGTTTTCTTAGATTTCTATTTTATATATCATAATCATATCAAAATTCAACTGCTTTGGAGTGTAAAAAAACGACTGTCCAGAATCTATACTTCATTAATTGCAATCAAAATATAGAAATTATTTTAGTACCCTTTACTGTTTCTGTTAATAAAACATACTTATTTAGAGCGGGTTTGAATTTCTATTTATATTTCCTAGTCAGATATGAAATTATTTCAAACAATTAATTTCAATTAATTTGATCTTAACATGAATTGCGTATAATTAAGTTTATAACTTAAACTAACTTTTGAGTCTTAAATTGTCTCGAAAAAAAAAAAATCGGTACAAATGATATTACAAAATAGTTATGTAATCTTACAATATTAGTTCCTTATTTACAATATACTATGAATTTATTAAAAAATGTATACATTGTGTCCACCATTTATGTTTTTACTGCCATTTAATATATGAATATAAGGATTATATATAAATCTTTAATTATTAACTATATTATTAGGTATCTAAACCAATATTATGCATATTATCGTAGAATAATGAATAGTTAGAATGATTCTAATTGTTCCTTTTTCTACGTGAGTGTTCATCATTCTACGTGTTCATCATTTATTGGTACCAGATATACATAATACTATAGATAATAATTTATAAATTGTGCATTTATTTGGTATGATTTATGTATGATCTAACAGGTAAAAAATGAAGGGAATTTTTTCACGCTCTACAAAATTTTCTTCGTTACTCCATTATAACTTTTTCTATCCGTGAGAAGAGTCTCAATGAAAAAGGCATTCACTGGAATAATAATATATAAATCTCTTGAAATTACAGTTAGTAATTTGCTGAATATAACACACTATATGCTTATAAACAAGCACGTACAGCACTGTACTCTATGTACAGTCATGCTAGTAGATTCACAACCAGCAAATCAATCGTTGCTAAGTAACGGATCGAAAACATAAATAGGTAGACCATTAAGAATATAAAAAAGGTATACTGTCACCGATAGTGATTCTTTATGTGGTGAGTATCTCTATGCAAACTATAATAAAGCATTATAGTTAAATAAAATTACTTAGTAGTTAGCAGGTAATTTAGATATGTCAGTTAATTATAGTTACTTAGTACCTAGGTACTGATTTATGAAAATGTGAATTTCTAGTCCTCATATCTGCATTGGTAGTAAGATGGTACCATTTTAAAGATAAATTATATAAGTTTTCGTAATACTAAATGTTATTTATGTTTTTACTAGTTTTAGAGATATTCAATGTGTAAATGTGACCAAAACTTCTGGAACACCCTGTATAGTGTGAGTAGGTATGTTTGCACTATATTGATTACATTTTCTCTGTCATAATCATTCAATTAATCAACATTGACAATATGCATAGTTCAATTAAATAACTACTCATTAAGTTATAGATATATATTTGTACATGCGTGCCTTGTAACGTATTACAAGTAAATAGTACCATATATTTATTTGATTTTGTTTCTTTTCTTTAATAAAATTGATCTGAACCATATTATGTAATTTTACATGGATTTTGATATCATAGGTAGTACTATGAATTATGTGTACTCAATTTTAATGAACACGAAATAAAATATAACTTAGTTCATATAATCTATTTACCAATATACAAGAACTCAATTTATGAACTTACACATAACTCCGAATTTTCACTTTAAAATGTTAGCGTATGTATTAATAATTTAATATACCATTTATTATTTAGGTGGATTCAGCCGTATTATTAGTTTTTTATACTGCACTACGATTCATCAACGGAATACTTTTTTGAGATGTGTTTATAATGGCCATGCTAGTGCCCACACTACCTAGCAAACGATCTTAAGAAGGAATGTTACTATACTATTTTTATCGTGAGAAGTAAACTATTGTTTATATAAAAAATATCATAATAGAATAAATCCATAACTTCCTCTGTCTTTAGTTATCAAAGTTGCTGTAAATTACAATTTCAATCACAAATCATAACTTTTTGTATTAATTTTAAGTCTGTGCATATCTTACTTATTCTTATTTTATAATGTATAACATTAGCAATAAATCATATTTACATATTGATGACCATGAAGTTGAATATGAAAATCATTAAAACCTCCTAAATAGTTTAGTTTGCGTTAGAATTATCGTTTTCTGTATCTCCTTAATATTTTCTTTGAAGGTTTCACAAGGGGCACTGCTGTAAAATATAATTTCTAATTCTTTGGAGTTATATGTTAAGCATATCTTATGAATTAGGATATTAATATTAACTATTATATTATTAATAATTGAAAAATAGTACAGTAGTTTGTCGTATGGCAATGGACCGCATAACAGTTGTCCTAGAGTAATATCTTTTGACCAAGTAGGTAAATGTACCGAGTCGTATTCAAAGACATAATATCTTCTAACAAAATAGGAGCACTTAATCATATTCAATGATATAGTATCCACTGACCAATAGAATAACTATTGAGTTGTATTACATGGTATAATATTCCTTGACCAAATAGAAGTAGTGAGTTGTTTTTAAGGGTATAATGTCCCTTGTCTGAATGTAAGAATTGAATCGTATTCAACAGTAATTTCAACTAACTGCTGATTCTTGTTCTGTCAGTCTTTCATTGTGCCAGTTCACCAAGAGTACCAGTTCCAAATACCCTGCCAGTTCCATATACCCTGCCAGTTCCATATACCCTGCCAGTTCCATATACCCTGCCAGTTCCAAATACCCTGCCAGTTCCATATACCCTGCCAGTTCCATATACCCTGCCAGTTCCAAATACACTGCCAGTTCCATATACCCTGCCAGTTCCAAATACCCTGCCAGTTCCAAATACCCTGCCAGTTCAATATACCCTGCCAGTTCCAAATACCCTGCCAGTTCCAAATACCCTGCCAGTTCCAAATACCCTGCCAGTTCCATATACCCTGCCAGTTCCATATACCCTGCCAGTTCCAAATACCCTGCCAGTTCCAAATACCCTGCCAGTTCCATATACCCTGCCAGTTCCATATACCCTGCCAGTTCCAAATACACTGCCAGTTCCATATACCCTGTCAGTTCCATATACCCTGCCAGTTCCATATACCCTGCCAGTTCCATATACCCTGCCAGTTCCAAATACCCTGCCAGTTCCATACCCTCAGTCAATACCCTGCCAGTTCCATATACCCTGCCAGTTCCATATACCCTGCCAGTTCCATATACCCTGCCAGTTCCATATAACCTGCCAGTACCATATACCCTGCCAGTTCCATATACCCTGCCAGTTCCATATACCCTGCCAGTTCCATATAACCTGCCAGGGGTACGGTCAAGAGCCCCCCCGGTCAAGAGCCCCCCCGGTCACGAGCCCCCCC
>CANNZV010001362.1:0-35538 GCA_947561585.1 Caprella mutica
CCATTCATGCTAATCTAGTTATCTCAGTAGATGTCAACCTCATTTTGTGGCGTAACTTAGAAAAAGAAGGAGGAGAGAGTGGCTAGTTAGGGCACTCATCCGATTTGTCTCCGAACGCTGATCATTAAACTATTTTCAAAATGGTCGAAATCTCACTAGAAGTGGTTCAAAAACCAGTTTGAAATATTGGTGTAATGTACGACTTTTACGAGCTTTAAGAAAAATGGCGAAAACATGGTCGAACCAATGGCGTTTCAATCATGTGTCCGAAGGCCTGTTCGAAATATGGTCTAATAGAAATGGGTTATGGTCTGATAGAAATGGGTTATGGTCTGATAGAAATGGGTTATGGTCTAATAGAAATGGGTTATGGTCTGATAGAAATGGGTTATGGTCTAATAGAAATGGGTTATGGTCTGATAGAAATGGGTTATGGTCTGATAGAAATGGGTTATGGTCTAATAGAAATGGGTTATGGTCTGATAGAAATGGGTTATGGTCTGATAGAAATGGGTTATGGTCTGATAGAAATGGGTTATGGTCTGATAGAAATGGGTTATGGTCTGATAGAAATGGGTTATGGTCTGATAGAAATGGGTTATGGTCTGATAGAAATGGGTTATGGTCTGATAGAAATGGGTTATGGTCTAATAGAAATGGGTTATGGTCTGATAGAAATGGGTTATGGTCTGATAGAAATGGGTTATGGTCTAATAGAAATGGGTTATGGTCTGATAGAAATGGGTTATGGTCTGATAGAAATGGGTTATGGTCTGATAGAAATGGGTTATGGTCTAATAGAAATGGGTTATGGTCTGATAGAAATGGGTTATGGTCTGATAGAAATGGGTTATGGTCTAATAGAAATGGGTTATGGTCTGATAGAAATGGGTTATGGTCTAATGGAAATGGGTTATGGTCTAATAGAAATGGGTTATGGTCTAATAGAAATGGGAATTATGGTCTGATAGAAATGGGTTATGGTCTAATAGAAATGGGTTATGGTCTAATGGAAATGGGTTATGGTCTAATAGAAATGGGTTATGGTCTAATAGAAATGGGTTATGGTCTAATAGAAATGGGAATTATGGTCTAATAGAAATGGGTTATGGTCTAATAGAAATGGGTTATGGTCTAATAGAAATGGGTTATGGTCTAATAGAAATGGGTTATGGTCTAATAGAAATGGGTTATGGTCTAATAGAAATGGGTTATGGTCTAATGGAAATGGGTTATGGTCTAATAGAAATGGGTTATGGTCTAATAGAAATGGGTTATGGTCTAATAGAAATGGGTTATGGTCTAATAGAAATGGGTTATGGTCTAATGGAAATGGGTTATGGTCTAATAGAAATGGGAATTATGGTCTAATAGAAATGGGTTATGGTCTAATAGAAATGGGTTATGGTCTAATAGAAATGGGTTATGGTCTAATAGAAATGGGTTATGGTCTAATAGAAATGGGTTATGGTCTAATAGAAATGGGTTATGGTCTAATAGAAATGGGTTATGGTCTAATAGAAATGGGTTATGGTCTAATAGAAATGGGAATTATGGTCTAATAGAAATGGGTTATGGTCTAATAGAAATGGGTTATGGTCTAATAGAAATGGGAATTATGGTCTAATAGAAATGGGTTATGGTCTAATAGAAATGGGTTATGGTCTAATAGAAATGGGAATTATGGTCTAATAGAAATGGGTTATGGTCTAATAGAAATGGGAATTATGGTCTAATAGAAATGGGTTATGGTCTAATAGAAATGGTTTATGGTCTAATAGAAATGGGTTATGGTCTAATAGAAATGGGTTATGGTCTAATAGAAATGGGAATTATGGTCTAATAGAAATGGGTTATGGTCTAATAGAAATGGGTTATGGTCTAATGGAAATGGGTTATGGTCTAATAGAAATGGGTTATGGTCTAATAGAAATGGGAATTATGGTCTGATAGAAATGGGTTATGGTCTAATAGAAATGGGTTATGGTCTAATGGAAATGGGTTATGGTCTAATAGAAATGGGAATTATGGTCTAATAGAAATGGGTTATGGTCTAATAGAAATGGGTTATGGTCTAATAGAAATGGGAATTATGGTCTAATAGAAATGGGTTATGGTCTAATAGAAATGGTTTATGGTCTAATAGAAATGGGTTATGGTCTAATAGAAATGGGTTATGGTCTAATAGAAATGGGTTATGGTCTAATAGAAATGGGCTATAGTCTAATAGAAATGGGTTATGGTCTAATAGAAATGGGTTATGGTCTAATAGAAATGGGTTATGGTCTAATAGAAATGGGTTATGGTCTGATAGAAATGGGCTATAGTCTAATAGAAATGGGTTATGGTCTAATAGAAATGGGTTATGGTCTAATAGAAATGGGTTATGGTCTAATAGAAATGGGTTATGGTCTAATAGAAATGGGTTATGGTCTAATAGAAATGGGTTATGGTCTAATAGAAATGGGCTATAGTCTAATAGAAATGGGTTATGGTCTAATAGAAATGGGTTATGGTCTAATAGAAATGGGTTATGGTCTAATAGAAATGGGTTATGGTCTAATAGAAATGGGTTATGGTCTAATGGAAATGGGTTATGATCTAATAGAAATGGGTTATGGTCTAATAGAAATGGGTTATGGTCTAATGGAAATGGGTTATGATCTAATAGAAAGAAGTTATGGTCTAATAGAAATGGGAATTATGGTCTAATAGAAATGGGTTATGGTCTAATAGAAATGGGTTATGGTCTAATGGAAATGGGTTATGGTCTAATGGAAATGGGTTATGGTCTAATAGAAATGGGTTATGGTCTAATGGAAATGGGTTATGGTCTAATAGAAATGGGTTATGGTCTAATAGAAATGGGAATTATGGTCTAATAGAAATGGGTTATGGTCTAATAGAAATGGGTTATAGTCTAATAGAAATGGGAATTATGGTCTAATAGAAATGGGTTATGGTCTAATAGAAATGGGAATTATGGTCTAATAGAAATGGGTTATGGTCTAATAGAAATGGTTTATGGTCTAATAGAAATGGGTTATGGTCTAATAGAAATGGGTTATGGTCTAATAGAAATGGGTTATGGTCTAATAGAAATGGGAATTATGGTCTAATAGAAATGGGTTATGGTCTAATAGAAATGGTTTATGGTCTAATAGAAATGGGTTATGGTCTAATAGAAATGGGTTATGGTCTAATAGAAATGGGTTATGGTCTAATAGAAATGGGCTATAGTCTAATAGAAATGGGTTATGGTCTAATAGAAATGGGTTATGGTCTAATAGAAATGGGTTATGGTCTAATAGAAATGGGAATTATGGTCTAATAGAAATGGGTTATGGTCTAATAGAAATGGGAATTATGGTCTAATGGAAATGGGCTATGGCCTAATAGAAATGGGTTATGGTCTAATAGAAATGGGTTATGGTCTGATAGAAATGGGTTATGGTCTAATAGAAATGGGTTATGGTCTAATAGAAATGGGTTATGGTCTAATAGAAATGGGTTATGGTCTAATGGAAATGGGTTATGGTCTAATATAAATGGGTTATGGTCTAATGGAAATGGGTTATGGTCTAATAGAAATGGGTTATGGTCTAATAGAAATGGGTTATGGTCTAATAGAAATGGGTTATGGTCTAATAGAAATGAGAATTATGGTCTAATAAAAATGGGTTATGGTCTAATAGAAATGGGAATTATGGTCTGATAGAAATGGGTTATGGTCTAATAGAAATGGGTTATGGTCTAATAGAAATGGGTTATGGTCTAATTGAAATGGGTTATGGTCTGATAGAAATGGGTTATGGTCTAATAGAAATGGTTTATGGTCTGATAGAAATGGGTTATGGTCTAATAGAAATGGGTTATGGTCTGATAGAAATGGGTTATGGTCTAATAGAAATGGGTTATGGTCTGATAGAAATGGGCTATAGTCTAATAGAAATGGGTTATGGTCTAATAGAAATGGGTTATGGTCTAATTGAAATGGGTTATGGTCTGATAGAAATGGGTTATGGTCTAATAGAAATGGTTTATGGTCTGATAGAAATGGGTTATGGTCTAATAGAAATGGGTTATGGTCTGATAGAAATGGGTTATGGTCTAATAGAAATGGGTTATGGTCTAATAGAAATGGGTTATGGTCTAATAGAAATGGGTTATGGTCTAATAGAAATTGGTTATGGTCTAATAGAAATGGGTTATGGTCTAATGGAAATGGGTTATGGTCTAATAGAAATGGGAATTATGGTCTAATAGAAATGGGTTATGGTCTAATAGAAATGGTTTATGGTCTAAGAGATATGGGTTATGGTCTAATAGAAATGGGTTATGGTCTAATAGAAATGGGTTATGGTCTAATAGAAATGGGTTATGGTCTAATAGAAATGGGTTATGGTCTAATAGAAATGGGTTATGGTCTAATGGAAATGGGTTATGGTCTAATAGAAATGGGAATTATGGTCTAATAGAAATGGGTTATGGTCTAATAGAAATGGGTTATGGTCTAATAGAAATGGGTTTATGGTCTAATAGAAATGGGAATTATGGTCTAATAGAAATGGGTTATGGTCTAATAGAAATGGGTTATGGTCTAATAGAAATGGGAATTATGGTCTAATAGAAATGGGTTATGGTCTAATAGAAATGGGTTATGGTCTAATAGAAATGGGTTATGGTCTAATAGAAATGGGTTATGGTCTAATAGAAATGGGTTATGGTCTAATAGAAATGGGTTATGGTCTAATGGAAATGGGTTATGGTCTAATAGAAATGGGTTATGGTCTAATAGAAATGGGTTATGGTCTAATAGAAATGGGTTATGGTCTAATAGAAATGGGTTATGGTCTAATGGAAATGGGTTATGGTCTAATAGAAATGGGAATTATGGTCTAATAGAAATGGGTTATGGTCTAATAGAAATGGGTTATGGTCTAATAGAAATGGTTTATGGTCTAAGAGATATGGGTTATGGTCTAATAGAAATGGGTTATGGTCTAATAGAAATGGGTTATGGTCTAATAGAAATGGGTTATGGTCTAATAGAAATGGGTTATGGTCTAATAGAAATGGGTTATGGTCTAATGGAAATGGGTTATGGTCTAATAGAAATGGGAATTATGGTCTAATAGAAATGGGTTATGGTCTAATAGAAATGGGTTATGGTCTAATAGAAATGGGTTTATGGTCTAATAGAAATGGGAATTATGGTCTAATAGAAATGGGTTATGGTCTAATAGAAATGGGTTATGGTCTAATAGAAATGGGAATTATGGTCTAATAGAAATGGGTTATGGTCTAATAGAAATGGGTTATGGTCTAATAGAAATGGGTTATGGTCTAATAGAAATGGGTTATGGTCTAATAGAAATGGGTTATGGTCTAATAGAAATGGGTTATGGTCTAATGGAAATGGGTTATGGTCTAATAGAAATGGGTTATGGTCTAATAGAAATGGGTTATGGTCTAATAGAAATGGGTTATGGTCTAATAGAAATGGGTTATGGTCTAATGGAAATGGGTTATGGTCTAATAGAAATGGGAATTATGGTCTAATAGAAATGGGTTATGGTCTAATAGAAATGGGTTATGGTCTAATAGAAATGGGTTATGGTCTAATAGAAATGGGTTATGGTCTAATAGAAATGGGTTATGGTCTAATAGAAATGGGTTATGGTCTAATAGAAATGGGTTATGGTCTAATAGAAATGGGTTATGGTCTAATAGAAATGGGAATTATGGTCTAATAGAAATGGGTTATGGTCTAATAGAAATGGGTTATGGTCTAATAGAAATGGGAATTATGGTCTAATAGAAATGGGTTATGGTCTAATAGAAATGGGTTATGGTCTAATAGAAATGGGAATTATGGTCTAATAGAAATGGGTTATGGTCTAATAGAAATGGGTTATGGTCTAATAGAAATGGGAATTATGGTCTAATAGAAATGGGTTATGGTCTAATAGAAATGGGAATTATGGTCTAATAGAAATGGGTTATGGTCTAATAGAAATGGTTTATGGTCTAATAGAAATGGGTTATGGTCTAATAGAAATGGGTTATGGTCTAATAGAAATGGGAATTATGGTCTAATAGAAATGGGTTATGGTCTAATAGAAATGGTTTATGGTCTAATAGAAATGGGTTATGGTCTAATAGAAATGGGTTATGGTCTAATAGAAATGGGTTATGGTCTAATAGAAATGGGCTATAGTCTAATAGAAATGGGTTATGGTCTAATAGAAATGGGTTATGGTCTAATAGAAATGGGTTATGGTCTAATAGAAATGGGTTATGGTCTGATAGAAATGGGCTATAGTCTAATAGAAATGGGTTATGGTCTAATAGAAATGGGTTATAGTCTAATAGAAATGGGTTATGGTCTAATAGAAATGGGTTATGGTCTAATAGAAATGGGTTATGGTCTAATAGAAATGGGTTATGGTCTAATAGAAATGGGCTATAGTCTAATAGAAATGGGTTATGGTCTAATAGAAATGGGTTATGGTCTAATAGAAATGGGTTATGATCTAATAGAAATGGGTTATGGTCTAATAGAAATGGGTTATGGTCTAATGGAAATGGGTTATGATCTAATAGAAAGAAGTTATGGTCTAATAGAAATGGGAATTATGGTCTAATAGAAATGGGTTATGGTCTAATAGAAATGGGTTATGGTCTAATGGAAATGGGTTATGGTCTAATGGAAATGGGTTATGGTCTAATAGAAATGGGTTATGGTCTAATGGAAATGGGTTATGGTCTAATAGAAATGGGTTATGGTCTAATAGAAATGAGAATTATGGTCTAATAGAAAGGGGTTATGGTCTAATAGAAATCGGTTATGGTCTGATAGAAATGGGTTATGGTCTAATAGAAATGGGTTATGGTCTAATAGAAATGGGTTATGTTCTAATAGAAATGGGTTATGGTCTAATGGAAATGGGTTATGGTCTAATAGAAATGGGTTATGGTCTAATGGAAATGGGTTATGGTCTAATAGAAATGGGTTATGGTCTAATAGAAATGGGAATTATGGTCTGATAGAAATGGGTTATGGTCTAATAGAAATGGGTTATGGTCTAATAGAAATGGGTTATGGTCTAATAGAAATGGGTTATGGTCTAATGGAAATGGGTTATGGTCTAATAGAAATGGGTTATGGTCTAATGGAAATGGGTTATGGTCTAATAGAAATGGGTTATGGTCTAATAGAAATGGGAATTATGGTCTAATAGAAATGGGTTATGGTCTGATAGAAATGGGTTATGGTCTGATAGAAATGGGTTATGGTCTAATAAAAATGGGTTATGGTCTAATAGAAATGGGAATTATGGTCTAATAGAAATGGGTTATGGTCTAATAGAAATGGGTTATGGTCTAATAGAAATGGGTTATGGTCTAATAGAAATGGGTTATGGTCTAATAGAAATGGGTTATGGTCTAATAGAAATGGGTTATGGTCTAATAGAAATGGGTTATGGTCTAATAGAAATGGGTTATGGTCTAATAGAAATGGGAATTATGGTCTAATAGAAATGGGTTATGGTCTAATAGAAATGGGTTATGGTCTAATAGAAATGGGAATTATGGTCTAATAGAAATGGGTTATGGTCTAATAGAAATGGGTTATGGTCTAATAGAAATGGGAATTATGGTCTAATAGAAATGGGTTATGGTCTAATAGAAATGGGTTATAGTCTAATAGAAATGGGAATTATGGTCTAATAGAAATGGGTTATGGTCTAATAGAAATGGGAATTATGGTCTAATAGAAATGGGTTATGGTCTAATAGAAATGGTTTATGGTCTAATAGAAATGGGTTATGGTCTAATAGAAATGGGTTATGGTCTAATAGAAATGGGTTATGGTCTAATAGAAATGGGAATTATGGTCTAATAGAAATGGGTTATGGTCTAATAGAAATGGTTTATGGTCTAATAGAAATGGGTTATGGTCTAATAGAAATGGGTTATGGTCTAATAGAAATGGGTTATGGTCTAATAGAAATGGGCTATAGTCTAATAGAAATGGGTTATGGTCTAATAGAAATGGGTTATGGTCTAATAGAAATGGGTTATGGTCTAATAGAAATGGGTTATGGTCTGATAGAAATGGGCTATAGTCTAATAGAAATGGGTTATGGTCTAATAGAAATGGGTTATGGTCTAATAGAAATGGGTTATGGTCTAATAGAAATGGGTTATGGTCTAATAGAAATGGGTTATGGTCTAATAGAAATGGGTTATGGTCTAATAGAAATGGGCTATAGTCTAATAGAAATGGGTTATGGTCTAATAGAAATGGGTTATGGTCTAATAGAAATGGGTTATGGTCTAATAGAAATGGGTTATGGTCTAATAGAAATGGGTTATGGTCTAATGGAAATGGGTTATGATCTAATAGAAATGGGTTATGGTCTAATAGAAATGGGTTATGGTCTAATGGAAATGGGTTATGATCTAATAGAAAGAAGTTATGGTCTAATAGAAATGGGAATTATGGTCTAATAGAAATGGGTTATGGTCTAATAGAAATGGGTTATGGTCTAATGGAAATGGGTTATGGTCTAATGGAAATGGGTTATGGTCTAATAGAAATGGGTTATGGTCTAATGGAAATGGGTTATGGTCTAATAGAAATGGGTTATGGTCTAATAGAAATGAGAATTATGGTCTAATAGAAAGGGGTTATGGTCTAATAGAAATCGGTTATGGTCTGATAGAAATGGGTTATGATCTAATAGAAATGGGTTATGGTCTAATAGAAATGGGTTATGGTCTAATAGAAATGGGAATTATGGTCTAATAGAAATGGGTTATGGTCTAATAGAAATGGGAATTATGGTCTAATAGAAATGGGTTATGGTCTAATAGAAATGGTTTATGGTCTAATAGAAATGGGTTATGGTCTAATAGAAATGGGTTATGGTCTAATAGAAATGGGTTATGGTCTAATAGAAATGGGAATTATGGTCTAATAGAAATGGGTTATGGTCTAATAGAAATGGTTTATGGTCTAATAGAAATGGGTTATGGTCTAATAGAAATGGGTTATGGTCTAATAGAAATGGGTTATGGTCTAATAGAAATGGGCTATAGTCTAATAGAAATGGGTTATGGTCTAATAGAAATGGGTTATGGTCTAATAGAAATGGGTTATGGTCTAATAGAAATGGGTTATGGTCTGATAGAAATGGGCTATAGTCTAATAGAAATGGGTTATGGTCTAATAGAAATGGGTTATAGTCTAATAGAAATGGGTTATGGTCTAATAGAAATGGGTTATGGTCTAATAGAAATGGGTTATGGTCTAATAGAAATGGGTTATGGTCTAATAGAAATGGGCTATAGTCTAATAGAAATGGGTTATGGTCTAATAGAAATGGGTTATGGTCTAATAGAAATGGGTTATGGTCTAATAGAAATGGGTTATGGTCTAATAGAAATGGGTTATGGTCTAATGGAAATGGGTTATGATCTAATAGAAAGAAGTTATGGTCTAATAGAAATGGGAATTATGGTCTAATAGAAATGGGTTATGGTCTAATAGAAATGGGTTATGGTCTAATGGAAATGGGTTATGGTCTAATGGAAATGGGTTATGGTCTAATAGAAATGGGTTATGGTCTAATGGAAATGGGTTATGGTCTAATAGAAATGGGTTATGGTCTAATAGAAATGAGAATTATGGTCTAATAGAAAGGGGTTATGGTCTAATAGAAATCGGTTATGGTCTGATAGAAATGGGTTATGGTCTAATAGAAATGGGTTATGGTCTAATAGAAATGGGTTATGTTCTAATAGAAATGGGTTATGGTCTAATGGAAATGGGTTATGGTCTAATAGAAATGGGTTATGGTCTAATGGAAATGGGTTATGGTCTAATAGAAATGGGTTATGGTCTAATAGAAATGGGAATTATGGTCTGATAGAAATGGGTTATGGTCTAATAGAAATGGGTTATGGTCTAATAGAAATGGGTTATGGTCTAATAGAAATGGGTTATGGTCTAATGGAAATGGGTTATGGTCTAATAGAAATGGGTTATGGTCTAATGGAAATGGGTTATGGTCTAATAGAAATGGGTTATGGTCTAATAGAAATGGGAATTATGGTCTAATAGAAATGGGTTATGGTCTGATAGAAATGGGTTATGGTCTGATAGAAATGGGTTATGGTCTAATAGAAATGGGTTATGGTCTAATAGAAATGGGAATTATAGTCTAATAGAAATGGGTTATGGTCTAATAGAAATGGGTTATGGTCTAATAGAAATGGGTTATGGTCTAATAGAAATGGGTTATGGTCTAATAGAAATGGGTTATGGTCTAATAGAAATGGGTTATGGTCTAATAGAAATGGGTTATGGTCTAATAGAAATGGGTTATGGTCTAATAGAAATGGGAATTATGGTCTAATAGAAATGGGTTATGGTCTAATAGAAATGGGTTATGGTCTAATAGAAATGGGAATTATGGTCTAATAGAAATGGGTTATGGTCTAATAGAAATGGGTTATGGTCTAATAGAAATGGGAATTATGGTCTAATAGAAATGGGTTATGGTCTAATAGAAATGGGTTATGGTCTAATAGAAATGGGAATTATGGTCTAATAGAAATGGGTTATGGTCTAATAGAAATGGGAATTATGGTCTAATAGAAATGGGTTATGGTCTAATAGAAATGGTTTATGGTCTAATAGAAATGGGTTATGGTCTAATAGAAATGGGTTATGGTCTAATAGAAATGGGTTATGGTCTAATAGAAATGGGAATTATGGTCTAATAGAAATGGGTTATGGTCTAATAGAAATGGTTTATGGTCTAATAGAAATGGGTTATGGTCTAATAGAAATGGGTTATGGTCTAATAGAAATGGGTTATGGTCTAATAGAAATGGGCTATAGTCTAAAAGAAATGGGTTATGGTCTAATAGAAATGGGTTATGGTCTAATAGAAATGGGTTATGGTCTAATAGAAATGGGTTATGGTCTGATAGAAATGGGCTATAGTCTAATAGAAATGGGTTATGGTCTAATAGAAATGGGTTATGGTCTAATAGAAATGGGTTATGGTCTAATAGAAATGGGTTATGGTCTAATAGAAATGGGTTATGGTCTAATAGAAATGGGTTATGGTCTAATAGAAATGGGCTATAGTCTAATAGAAATGGGTTATGGTCTAATAGAAATGGGTTATGGTCTAATAGTAATGGGTTATGGTCTAATAGAAATGGGTTATGGTCTAATAGAAATGGGTTATGGTCTAATGGAAATGGGTTATGATCTAATAGAAAGAAGTTATGGTCTAATAGAAATGGGAATTATGGTCTAATAGAAATGGGTTATGGTCTAATAGAAATGGGTTATGGTCTAATGGAAATGGGTTATGGTCTAATGGAAATGGGTTATGGTCTAATAGAAATGGGTTATGGTCTAATGGAAATGGGTTATGGTCTAATAGAAATGGGTTATGGTCTAATAGAAATGAGAATTATGGTCTAATAGAAAGGGGTTATGGTCTAATAGAAATCGGTTATGGTCTGATAGAAATGGGTTATGGTCTAATAGAAATGGGTTATGGTCTAATAGAAATGGGTTATGGTCTAATAGAAATGGGTTATGGTCTAATGGAAATGGGTTATGGTCTAATAGAAATGGGTTATGGTCTAATGGAAATGGGTTATGGTCTAATAGAAATGGGTTATGGTCTAATAGAAATGGGAATTATGGTCTGATAGAAATGGGTTATGGTCTAATAGAAATGGGTTATGGTCTAAAAGAAATGGGTTATGGTCTAATAGAAATGGGTTATGGTCTAATGGAAATGGGTTATGGTCTAATAGAAATGGGTTATGGTCTAATGGAAATGGGTTATGGTCTAATAGAAATGGGTTATGGTCTAATAGAAATGGGAATTATGGTCTAATAGAAATGGGTTATGGTCTAATAGAAATGGGAATTATGGTCTAATAGAAATGGGTTATGGTCTAATAGAAATGGGTTATGGTCTAATAGAAATGGGTTATGGTCTAATAGAAATGGGTTATGGTCTAATAGAAATGGGTTTATGGTCTAATAGAAATGGGTTATGGTCTAATGGAAATGGGTTATGGTCTAATAGAAATGGGTTATGGTCTAATAGAAATGGGAATTATGGTCTAATAGAAATGGGTTATGGTCTAATAGAAATGGGTTATGATCTAATAGAAATGGGTTATGGTCTGATAGAAATGGGTTATGGTCTAATAGAAATGGGTTATGGTCTAATGGAAATGGGCTATGGTCTAATGGAAATGGGTTATGGTCTAATAGAAATGGGTTATGGTCTGATAGAAATGGGTTATGGTCTAATAGAAATGGGTTATGGTCTAATGGAAATGGGCTATGGTCTAATGGAAATGGGTTATGGTCTAATAGAAATGGGTTATGGTCTAATGGAAATGGGTTTTGGTCTGATAGAAATGGGTTATGATCTGATAGAAATGGGTTATGGTCTAATAGAAATGGGTTATGGTCTAATAGAAATGGGTTATGGTCTAATGGAAATGGGCTATGGTCTAATGGAAATTGGTTATGGTCTAATAGAAATGGGTTATGGTCTAATAGAAATGGGAATTATGGTCTAATAGAAATGGGTTATGGTCTAATGGAAATGGGTTATGGTCTAATGGAAATGGGTTATGGTCTAATGGAAATGGGTTCTAGTCTAATAGAAATGGGTTCTATAATGAACCCCTGTGTAGTTAACCATCCTGTATAGCAGAGTCCTGTATAGTAAACTTACTTCTCTATAGTTAACATATTTAGTTTAGTCTACCACAAATGACTACGAGTTTTCTATGCATCTCAATATAGTAAATTAGTTATATTTCATGTGATAGGAGTTCTACCAGTGCAACTCCTCTATAATGAAGTCATGTATAGTGAACCAACCTGATTTTTATAGATTTCTGAGAAATGAAAAACCCTCTATGATGAATTAATTTAAAAAAAAATTGTATAGTCTGCCATTAAATGACTAGTTTTCTATTCATCTCTTAAATCCTCTATAGTAGAATAAACTCTATAATGAAATAGTTGTTGTTATAGAGGATTTCTACAGTATCATATGACAGATACTAAATGATACCTAAATACCTATTCAACATAAGTTTCGGAACTAAAGTAATGATTTGATTAGAATAATGCCTTTAACAAAGTAAATAGAGATATAATTTAAAATATAAATGTATCAATAGATCTATCTCTGTAACAAAGTCGACAGAGAATATGTAACAAGCTAGAAAGCATGGATAAAAAAAGATTAACCCGTACATGGTTGCTAAACTTCTACAGATTGGTGTCCCAAAATCAGGCCACCCTGCAGGTACAGGTTGAAATTACATTCGAATTTATTGAAAATCTACGGTGTTAATTTTTTAAGAACACTTTATAACCTCTGTCATTAAATTAATGTACTTTATGCTATACTATTACCGTTATTATTCAATTAATAACTTTAGCTAAATCTGAGGACACAAATATTGATACTATTCGAGACACGTAATTCTTAACGGGCAAGTACACTAGTTACAAATATCGATACTATTCGAAACACGTTATTCTTAACGGGCAAGTACACTAGTTACAAATATTGATACTATTTGAAACACGTTATTCTTAACGGGCAAGTACACTAGTTACTAATATTGATACTATTGAGAACACGTTATTCTTAACGGGCAAGTACACTAGTTACAAATATTGATACTATTCGAAACACGTTATTCTTAACGGACAAGTACACTAGTTATAAATATTGATACTATTCGAAACACGTTATTCTTAACGGGCAAGTACACTAGTTACAAATATTAATACTATTCGAGACACGTAATTCTTAACGGACAAGTACACTAGTTATAAATATTGATACTATTCGAGACACGTAATTCTTAACGGACAAGTACACTAGTTACAAATATTGATACTATTCGAAACACGTTATTTACAAATATTGATACTATTTGAAACACGTTATTCTTAACATGCAAGTACACTAGTTATAAATATCGATACTATTCGAAACACGTTATTTACAAATATTGATACTATTTGAAACACGTTATTCTTAACGGGCAAGTACACTAGTTACAAATATTGATACTATTGAGAACACGTTATTCTTAACGGGCAAGTACACTAGTTACTAATATTGATACTATTGAGAACACGTTATTCTTAACGGGCAAGTACACTAGTTACAAATATTGATACTATTCGAAACACGTTATTCTTAACGGGCAAGTACACTAGTTATAAATATTGATACTATTCGAGACACGTAATTCTTAACGGACAAGTACACTAGTTATAAATATTGATACTATTCGAGACACGTAATTCTTAACGGACAAGTACACTAGTTACAAATATTGATACTATTCGAAACACGTTATTTACAAATATTGATACTATTTGAAACACGTTATTCTTAACATGCAAGTACACTAGTTATAAATATCGATACTATTCGAAACACGTTATTTACGAATATTGATACTATTTGAAACACGTTATTCTTAACGGGCAAGTACACTAGTTACAAATATTGATACTATTGAGAACACGTTATTCTTAACGGGCAAGTACACTAGTTACTAATATTGATACTATTGAGAACACGTTATTCTTAACGGGCAAGTACACTAGTTACAAATATTGATACTATTGAGAACACGTTATTCTTAACGGGCAAGTACACTAGTTACAAATATTGATACTATTCGAAACACGTTATTCTTAACGGGCAAGTACACTAGTTATAAATATTGATACTATTCGAGACACGTAATTCTTAACGGACAAGTACACTAGTTATAAATATTGATACTATTCGAGACACGTAATTCTTAACGGACAAGTACACTAGTTACAAATATTGATACTATTCGAAACACGTTATTTACAAATATTGATACTATTTGAAACACGTTATTCTTAACATGCAAATACACTAGTTATAAATATCGATACTATTCGAAACACGTTATTTACAAATATTGATACTATTTGAAACACGTTATTCTTAACGGGCAAGTACACTAGTTACAAATATTGATACTATTGAGAACACGTTATTCTTAACGGGCAAGTACACTAGTTACTAATATTGATACTATTGAGAACACGTTATTCTTAACGGGCAAGTACACTAGTTACAAATATTGATACTATTCGAAACACGTTATTCTTAACGGGCAAGTACACTAGTTATAAATATTGATACTATTCGAGACACGTAATTCTTAACGGACAAGTACACTAGTTATAAATATTGATACTATTCGAGACACGTAATTCTTAACGGACAAGTACACTAGTTACAAATATTGATACTATTCGAAACACGTTATTTACAAATATTGATACTATTTGAAACACGTTATTCTTAACATGCAAGTACACTAGTTATAAATATCGATACTATTCGAAACACGTTATTTACGAATATTGATACTATTTGAAACACGTTATTCTTAACGGGCAAGTACACTAGTTACAAATATTGATACTATTGAGAACACGTTATTCTTAACGGGCAAGTACACTAGTTACTAATATTGATACTATTGAGAACACGTTATTCTTAACGGGCAAGTACACTAGTTACAAATATTGATACTATTCGAAACACGTTATTCTTAACGGGCAAGTACACTAGTTATAAATATCGATACTATTCGAAACACGTTATTCTTAACGGACAAGTACACTAGTTACAAATATTGATACTATTCGAAACACGTTATTCTTAACGGGCAAGTACACTAGTTACAAATATTGATACTATTGAGAACACGTTATTCTTAACGGACAAGTACACTAGTTACTAATATTGATACTATTGAGAACACGTTATTCTTAACGGGCAAGTACACTAGTTACTAATATTGATACTATTGAGCACACGTTATTCTTAACGAGCAAGGACACTAGTTACAAATATTGATACTATTGAGAACACGTTATTCTTAACGGGCAAGTACACTAGTTACTAATATTGATACTATTGAGCACACGTTATTCTTAACGAGCAAGTACACTAGTTACAAATATTGATACTATTGAGAACACGTTATTCTTAACGGGCAAGTACACTAGTTACTAATATTGATACTATTGAGCACACGTTATTCTTAACAAGCAAGTACACTAGTTACAAATATTGATACTTTTGAGAACACGTTATTCTTAACGGGCAAGTACACTAGTTACAAATATTGATACTATTGAGAACATGTTATTCTTAACGGGCAAGTACACTAGTTACAAATATTGATACTATTGAGAACACGTTATTCTTAACGGGCAAGTACACTAGTTACAAATATTGATACTATTGAGAACACGTTATTCTTAACGGGCAAGTACACTAGTTACAAATATTGATACTATTGAGACCACGTTATTCTTAACGGGCAAGTACTCTAGTTACAAATATTGATACTATTGATAACACGTTATTCTCAACGGGCAAGTACACTAGTTACAAATATTGATACTATTGAGAACACGTTATTCTTTACGGGCATGAACACTAGTTACAAATATTGATACTATTGAGAACACGTTATTCTTTACGGGCATGTACACTAGTTACAAATATTGATACTATTGATAACACGTTATTCTCAACGGGCAAGTACGCTAGTTACAAATATTGATACTATTGAGACCACGTTATTCTTAACGGGCAAGTACACTGGTTATTGTTGCTAGTGACTGTCTGTGGGTGTAACTGTTGGGTGTGTACACTCTACTTCATGTCCAGTAGTGCACCTGTAATTTAGAGCACTCTCTCTCTCTCCTATTCTGAAGGTAGTCGCTACAAAGGAAATTACCTACAACTAGAGTTCCAGCCCGATAAGAATAACTCTTTTCACTTAATTTAAATTTAGGGTGGGCCAAAAATAAGGATTTCGGACAAGTTTCGGAATCTTCTTATGGAAGAGTTATAATAAGTTTGAGGTCAAATTAGTTATCACGTTTTAAAAGAACCTGACATGAGATATTGCAGATTAATTCGTGATATTTTGAGTTGCCCAGAGCTTTTCATGTAAAATGTATTACTATTATAATATGTTTGCTGAAATTAGTTTCTAGAGCAATCATTTCGTTTATAAGGATTTAAGAGAAGTGATATAATATAATACGTAAGATCATATTATATTATTAGAGTATTTAACAATATTTTCATATTGCAGAAATTTCGAATTTACTCGGATTTTAGACATTAAATAATACACCATGCAATTGACTTTGACTAACTTTTTTGGCTTACCAAGTGTCCTAAATATTGAAACATTGGTTTATTAGGCAATTATTATTATTTTTTCTCAATTTTTGCATATACTCGATCCACTTACCAGTTTTTCTGGTTATCATTATCTCTGGTTATCATTTTCTCTGCTTATCATTTTCTCTGGTTATCATTTTCTCTGGTTATCCTTTTCTCTGGTTATCATTTTCTCTGGTTATCATGTTCTCTGGTCATCATTTTCTCTGGTTATCCTTTTCTCTGGTTATCATTTTCTCTGGTTATCATGTTCTCTGGTCATCATTTTCTCTGGTTATCCTTTTCTCTGGTTATCATTTTCTCTGGTTATCCTTTTCTCTGGTTATCGTTTTAATACTCCCTATTAATTTCTTCATTGTGCACCAGACCTCCCTATAAGTGTGTAGACTACACTGACCACAGTCGCACAGTGACTATTTTCACCACCCTTGCCCCAGGTGTAAAAGGTTCACTCACTGCCCACACTACAGAGCTTCTGTGTCACTAGAAGGTGTAGCTATGTAGGTACCATAAGGTGTAGGTATGTAGGTACAATAAGGTGTGGGTACCATAGGGTGTATAGGTATATAGTTTCTAAAGGGTGTAGGTATGTAGGTACCAAATTATTTTTTATTGTTTAAGAGATATACAGAATGCATATTATAAATCAATTTCAATTTCTCTCCTCCGTTCTATACTCCTCTCCTTTCTCCACTCCTTTCTCCCTATCTCCACTCCCCTTTCCATTCACCTTCCCACTTCATGTTTGCTCACCTTATTTACCTTTTGTCTTCTTATTTACTCATCTCATAATTCCTTAACGTACGTCTGCATGACCATCAGTCTTCATCTGCAAAGTCCCTTTTAAGCCAAGAGGGACTGTGTTAAACTGTAATAACCAGATGCAGTTCCTAACTTCATTCTAATTTCTCTATAACTGAATTAATTTTTTCATTGAAATGATTTTAACGACCGAGATATTTTTAAAATAGTGTAAAAGTTACAAAACAGATTTAATTAATAAAATATAAAAATAGATGTCTTTAATAGCCTGAAAAAAACGCCCAATTTAAGCGAACATACAAAACACATACGTTTTTTTACTGTCGCAGCGTCTTTACATGCAGCATTTATTTTGAAGAAAATAAACTTATATTGAAATTCAATGAAATAAATCTCATTTCCATTCATTCCCTTCATTATGCAATTTGGATGGCTAAAGTAAGTCTAAAATTATAATTTTGAGATGGTACATGTAGTAAAGTAATATAATGCACAAAACTACACCTAGAGCTGTAGTTTTGACGCAGAATTAACTATACGCCAGCACTTCTTTGTACAAGTCCTTGTACGTTTTTCAACATTCTGTTTTCACATTATTGTAGGGAAAAATATAGATATTTTTTTTAGACAAAAAAGAGAAAATGCGTATTTTCTTACGGTGTCCAAACAGTCATTCCATCAATATAGCGCCTAATAAAGTTGGTGAAAATCGAAGTAATGCCACCAACAAGATATTTGTTAATGATCATCTATATACTATGGTAAAAGAAGCCTTGTCAGTCGCTAAATTCGTCACAAAATTGGCTTAAATGACTTAGATATATCTATTGGTTTCCCAATTCTATGGAATGTTCACGGGTCCAGTTAATCTTTATATTATTTTTCATGATAAGCCTTATCAGCTACAGTTCATTTCATCCATTGCATATTATCACCAAACAACCTTTCTAAACCAAGTTATATTTTAGCTCCACCGTTTGCCTTCACTTCCCCCAACTATGCTACCCCCACCTACACTTCCTCCACCTCACCTACACAGTTACATTTCCCCCACTTTCACTTCCACAACCTTCACTTCCTCCACCTTAACTTCCCCCTCCTTCACTTCCCCCACTTTAACTTCCCCCACCTTCACTTCCCCCACCTTCACTTCCCCCATCTTCACTTCCCCCACTTTAACTTCCCCCACCTTCACTTCCCCCATCTTCACTTCCTCCATCTTCACTTCCCCCATCTTCACTTCCTCCACCTTCACTTCCCCCACCTCCACTTCCCCCACCTTCACTTCCCCCACCTTCACTTCGCCTACCTTAACTACCTCCAACTTCACTTCTCCCATTTACACTTCCACCACTTTCATTTCCTCAGCTTTCACTTCCCCCACCTTCACTTCCCCCACCTTCACTTCCCCCACCCCCACTCCCCCCACTCCCCCCATACAATTCAAGGTGACCAAATGAGTCACTTTGTTCGGTGCAAAAAAAAAGTTAAAGCGAAAAAAAAATCCATTTTAAAATTAAATGAACATTGGTTTAATTTCTATTCTATTTATAATCCGTTAGTCAATTAAGACTTAGGGTAAATTCCAAGTTATGGCACAGTTCACATTTTCGATCATATAAGTAAAATATATAATAATTATAATAACTAATAATTTTTTTTTCGTATGATCGAAAATGTGGAATTGTCCAATAACTCAGATCTTACCCTACTAAAATTATCAATAATCATCTTCATTTATTAATTACTTCTTTTAATTATTGTACATAATTTATAAATTATTTGTATCTAAAAAGTTAAAACCAACAATATAGTTAGTTATAAAACTTATAGCTGACTACAATTTTAGGGTATAATTACGAATTATCGGTCTGTTTCATATCTTCGGTCATATAAAAAAAGATATAATAATCATTATCCAATTTCTATTTTAATAAAATTTATATAAAAGATAAATTTTCATTATTAGGTATATAGTTTTTTCTTACATGACCGAAGATGTGAAACTGACCCACTATTCGTAACATACCCTACATATTGAAGCTATTGTCGTCTATTTAGAACTAATTGGCTGTCAGTGGATCAAAGGGGGCCCACATGGTACCCACAAAGGGCCCACGGGGTGCCCACAGGGTGGCATGACCCCATCAATCCCCATTAGATTGGTAATAAATAGTATATTGATCTTATAGTAATAAATTACATTAAAATTAAATTATTCACAACATAAATCTCAATAGGGTCCTAATATGTGTCCTATAGAGTCCTACTCTATATGTCTTAGAGTCCTACTCTATGTCCTGGAGTCCTACTCTATGTCCTGGAGTCCTACTCTATGTCCTGGAGTCCTATTCTATGTCCTGGAGTCCTACTCTATGTCCTAGAGCCCAACTCTATGTCCTAAAGTCCTACTCTATGTCCTAGAGTCCTACTCTATGTCCTAGAGTCAAACTCTATGTCCTAGAGTCCTGCTCTATGTCCTAAAGTCCTACTCTCTGTCCTAGAGTCCTACTTTATGTCCTAGTGTCCTGTTATATATCTTAGAGTCCTATTTTATGTCCTTTAGTCCTATTATATATCCTAGAGTCCTATTTTATGTCCTAGAGTGCTATTATATGTCCTACAGTCCTACTCTATGCCTATTGTATGTCCTAGAGTCCTACTCTATGTCCTATTGTATGTCCCATAGTCCTACTCTTATGTCCTACTCTACATCCTAGAATCCTACACGTACCCTTACTTTCATTCCTACCATTAATTATCTATCGATATACCCTCTCAATCAATTGCTTTGACCATAAGAGTGTTTAAGGTGGGTAACCCTCTATTCCTTTCATAGTGGACACTCCACCCACTCCTCTTATAAGCTCTGTGGTCCACCCTTAGACCATTTAAGGGTCTACCACATCCATCCTTCGTGTACCCCGTACACGTATCGACTTGCTCATACATCACACGTTAGAGTCACATGTTGATAACATAGACCACTAATGCCTTAACATGCATATAGACCACTGTACCTTTTACTGCTCACCATTGGTTAGAATTGTTACAACTTTTGAAATCATAGATCCCGAAAATATTTAAATGGAGAGAGTTAAAGAGTATTGAATGGTTCTACACCAGCGGCATATAGTATTCGATACCATTTCATTTCGTCTGTGATATTCTCTATGATTTTAAAAGTTGTCACAACCCTACTAATTAATATCAAGAACATCATAGTCAACCCACTGTGAATTGCTTAAAAATAACACCAAAAACTTCTAGGTAAGTGGCCCCGCCCTTCCATACTAGATTTTATTTATCAATGAACTATAACTACCTATACTAGGTACACCTACGTGAAAACTGAATGAGTCTATGTATGTAACTACATATGTATGGTCTCAGTCATCAACATGCTTTATTATATATATGTATGCATGAATACATAATAATATATGCATTGATAAACATGTATACATTGTATAGTTTAAATCAATGCTAAGTGTGTGATTATTATAGCCTAGTTAGTTTCATTGAACCAAAAAATTGTAAAATTGTATTTTATGAAAGACAAAGGGTTAAATACGGTAGACAGAGGGTTAAATACGGTAGACAGAGGGTTAAATACGGTAGACAGAGGGTTAAATACGGTAGACAGAGGGTTAAATACGGTAGACAGAGGGTTAAATACGGTAGACAGAGGGTTAAATACGGTAGACAGAGGGTTAAATACGGTAGACAGAGGGTTAAATACGGTAGACAGAGGGTTAAATACGGTAGACAGAGGGTTAAATACGGTAGACAGAGGGTTAAATACGGTAGACAGAGGCTTAAATACGGTAGACAAAGGGTTAAATACGGTAGACAGAGGCTTAAATACGGTAGACAGAGGGTTAAATACGGTAGACAAAGGGTTAAATACGGTAGACAAAGGGTTGAATACGGTAGACAAAGGGTTAAATACGGTAGACAAAGGGTTGAATACGGTAGACAAAGGGTTGAATACGGTAGACAGAGGGTTAAATACGGTAGACAGAGGGTTGAATACGGTAGACAGAGGGTTAAATACGGTAGACAGAGGGTTGAATACGGTAGACAGAGGGTTAAATACGGTAGACAGAGGGTTGAATACGGTAGACAGAGGGTTAAATACGGTAGACAGAGGGTTAAATACGGTAGACAAAGGGTTGAATACGGTAGACAGAGGGTTAAATACGGTAGACAGAGGGTTAAATACGGTAGACAAAGGGTTAAATACGGTAGACAAAGGGTTAAATACGGTAGACAAAGGGTTAAATACGGTAGACAAAGGGTTAAATACGGTAGAAAAAGGGTTAAATACGGTAGACAAAGGGTTAAATACGGTAGACAAAGGGTTAAATACGGTAGACAGAGTGTTAAATACGGTAGACAAAGGGTTAAATACGGTAGACAAAGGGTTAAATACGGTAGACAAAGGGTTAAATACGGTAGAAAAAGGGTTAAATACGGTAGACAAAGGGTTAAATACGGTAGACAAAGGGTTAAATACGGTAGACAGAGTGTTAAATACGGTAGACAAAGGGTTAAATACGGTAGACAAAGGGTTAAATACGGTAGACAGAGGGTTAAATACGGTAGACAAAGGGTTAAATACGGTAGACAAAGGGTTAAATACGGTAGACAAAGGGTTAAATACGGTAGACAAAGGGTTAAATACGGTAGACAAAGGGTTAAATACGGTAGACAAAGGGTTAAATACGGTAGACAAAGGGTTAAATACGGTAGACAAAGGGTTAAATACGGTAGACAGAGGGTTAAATACGATAGACAAAGGGTTAAATACGGTAGACAGAGGGTTAAATACGGTAGACAAAGGGTTGAATACGGTAGACAAAGGGTTAAATACGGTAGACAAAGGGTTAAATACGGTAGACAAAGGGTTAAATACGGTAGACAGAGGGATAAATACGGTAGACAGAGGGTTGAATACGGTAGACAGAGGGTTAAATACGGTAGACAGAGGGTTGAATACGGTAGACAGAGGGTTAAATACGGTAGACAGAGGGTTAAATACGGTAGACAAAGGGTTGAATACGGTAGACAGAGGGTTAAATACGGTAGACAGAGGGTTAAATACGGTAGACAAAGGGTTAAATACGGTAGACAAAGGGTTAAATACGGTAGACAAAGGGTTAAATACGGTAGACAAAGGGTTAAATACGGTAGACAAAGGGTTAAATACGGTAGACAAAGGGTTAAATACGGTAGACAAAGGGTTAAATACGGTAGACAGAGGGTTAAATACGGTAGACAAAGGGTTGAATACGGTAGACAAAGGGTTAAATACGGTAGACAAAGGGTTAAATACGGTAGACAAAGGGTTAAATACGGTAGACAAAGGGTTAAATACGGTAGACAAAGGGTTAAATACGGTAGACAGAGGGTTAAATACGGTAGACAAAGGGTTAAATACCATTGTTATTCAACTCTATTACAGGCAGGTTGTATCAGTGCCAGTGTAGTGTTACAGTCTCTGTAACTATTTACAGGCTATTGTTACAGAGGTGGAAATGTACCATGTTACTCTAAATGAAAAGGCTATTGGTGCCCCTGTATATTATATTACTATTAGAAATAAACATGTTCTGCGCCATTTCTCGATTTGCTCAATCTCGAGAATGCGCTGCGCGATTTTAACCCTACTGCCGAGCCTGTGTAAACTGCACACCTTATGATTTTTTGATGACCTGGTAGGGTGGTTGATGGGGTTAAAATCGCGCAGTATATTCTCGAGATTGTGCAGAACAAAAAGATAATATAGGGTAAGTTTTGAATTATCGAACGGTTCCACAATTTCGATCATTTAAGAAAATATTTTTTATTTAAAAAAAAATTCTGATTCGATCGAAGATGTTGAACTTTCCGATAGTTTGAGACTTGTCCTAATATTACTTGGGTAATAATTCACCATTATTAGTTAGAACAATTTGAATGATTTAATATTTGAATAGAAACTTTGAATACATTACATTTGAATAAAAAAATAATTATAGTGTTTTTTAATAGAAATTAAATATATTATTTTTTATTAGAAATTAAATATATTATTTTTTATTAGAAATTAAATATATTATTTTTTTAATAGAAAATAAATATACTAGCTATATTATTTAAAAAATATATATTATTTTTTGATAAAAATTAAATATTTTATTTTTTAATAAATATTAAATACAATATTATTTAAAAAAAAAATATTTATTATTTATTTTAAATATGTATTTTAAATATGTATACTATTTTTCAATAAAAAATAGAATTTTATACGGGGTTCGAGCCCTGAACAGCCAAGGATTATTAATAATTAATTATTTATTTCTTCATATGGTTAGATAGTTGTCAAATTGTTGTAATTACCTGTGTTCTACTGAGGTAGTGTTAACCAATGTATATTCATATGTTTTATATGAATATACTACATTACTTATGGTACATTATATGCTAATAACTTGATAAATAATAACACTTAATTGCGGCAGAGTAATGGCCTTATAATGGTAACAAACATGTAGAAAAAGGTGATAGCTTATCAGTCACTGATAAGGATTAGAATAGGTGGGTAATAAGTCTAAAAAATAAAAAAATAAAAAATCCTAATATTTGTTATTTTTCACAATGATGTAATACAGTTGAACTCCTCTATAATGAAGTCCTGAGTAAAGAAGTAGCCTCTATAGTAAACGCATTTTTTTTAGTCAGCCATAAAATCGACATATATTCTCTAAAATTAATGATCAATCATGTTAACTATATAGAGGGGATCCGGAAAATTGATCGAAAGCAATTGATCGAATGGAAAATGGATCGAAAGGAAAATGGATCGAAAGGAAAATGGATCGAAAGGAAAATGGATCGAAAGGAAAATGGATCGAAAGGAAAATTGGTCGAAAGGAAAATTGGTCGAAAGGAAAATTGGTCGAAAGGAAAATTGGTCGAAAGGAAAATTGGTCGAAAGGAAAATTGGTCGAAAGGAAAATTGGTCAAATGGAAAATTGATCGAAAGGAAAATTGATCGCACAACAATTGATCGAATAGAGAATTGACCGAAACAAAATTGATCGAAAATGATATTGAATCTATTTACACTAATTAACAATGATAACTAAAACCATGGATTACCAGAGAAACTTACTCGCAATATACTACAGCTAGTAGATCTTGTTACCATGATTTATATATACTGTAATAATAATAATTTATACAATAATATATAATAATAATTTATACAATAATATATAATAATAATTTATACAATAATATATAATAATAATTTATACAATAATATATAATAATAATTTATGTATAACATTTATTTAATCAACTGCTTATCTATAACAGAGAATTAGATATATGCTTTGAAATATATTATAATTTGAAGAACTTTAAGTTTTTTTAGTTCTAGAATTTAGATAGTTCTAGATAACTTGTGAATTGAAAGTTAAATAATTAATTAATTTAGTATAGGTTTAACGTCTGTTTCGGAACCAAAAGCCATATCACTGACGGCAAAAAGGAATTAAATACAAGAGATAGGAAGAAGCAGTCAGAGAGGAAAGTGGATTCATGAACAAAGTCACTTAAAACCGTCGGTGACAATGCTCATGGATCTGGAAAAGCTACTCTGTGAGTGCAGTCACTTAGCAAGGAATGTAACAAAAAGGGACACTAAGCACCGGTTACTGCACTCACAGATGGAAAAAAAATGAAGCTGCATGATCTATTCGATCAATCTTCCTTTCGATCAATTTTCCATTCGACCAATTTTCCTCTCAACCAATTTTCTTCTCAACCAATTTTCCTTTCGATCAATTTTCCATTCGATCAATTTTCCTTTCGATCAATTTTCCATTCGATCAATTTTCCATTCGATCAATTTTCCTTTCGATCAATTTTCCATTCGATCAATTTTCCTTTCGATCAATTTTCCATTCGATCAATTTTCCATTCGATCAATTTTCCATTCGATCAATTTTCCATTCGATCAATTTTCCATTCGATCAATTTTCCATTCGATCAATTTTCCATTCGATCAATTTTCCATTCGATCAATTTTCCATTCGATCAATTTTCCTTTCGATCAATTTTCCATTCGATCAATTTTCCATTCGATCAATTTTCCATTCGATCAATTGCTTTCGGTCAATTTTCCTACACCCACTATAGAGGCTACTTCCTTATTTAGGACCCTTATACAGGATTTCACTATGATATGAATATACTTCTGAACAAACAGTGAAAACACAGGGAGCAATTTTTCAACATTGTCCTAATATTGGGACAATGCTGCCGCAATATTATTATAGTATTGGGACCATACTTTACCATATTGGGACAATATTATTACAATATTGGGACAATATATTTACAATATTGGGACAATATCATTACAATATTGGGACAATATTATTACAATATTGGGACAATATTATTACAATATTGGGACAATATTATTACAATATTGGGACAATATTATTACAATATTGGGACAATATTATTACAATATTAGGATAATGTTGCCCTGAAAATCATCTACATAATACATTTATAAAAATCTACCTATGTGTTAATTGCCTAGTGTTTATACATACATCGTAAAAAAAATTACATGATTTTAATCTATTCAATTTTAATTAATATATATAACATTTAACTTTCTCCCCATCACTACAATCCCAACTGGTACCTACATACCACCTCATAATTGGGGTTGTGACAATATGCTCTTAAAATCACAGATCCCGAAACTATTACAGTTGGAGAGAATTAAAGAGTATTGAATCGTTCTAAACCAGCGGTATATAGTATTCGATACCATTTCATTTCGTCTGTGATATTCTTGGGAATTATGATTTGTAGAGCATATTGTCACAACCCTACTCTGAATGTAGAACATCATTAGCGTTCATGTGACAATATGACAGACAGTATACAATGGCATATATGCATCATGGTGATTAATTAGTTAGTTAGTTAATTAGTTACTAATGCTCTATAGAACTGTGTCACGTGGTGGTCATGTCACTAGGGTGAGATACGAGTTATTGGACAGGTTCATGTTTTCGATCATGTAAGAAGAAATATATTAATTTTTAACTCGTTATTTTAATTGGTATCCACGATACCTACATGGTATCATGGATACCAATTAATCTATAGGTTAAATACAATTATCTTATATTTATTTATTTCATGTTCGGAAATGTGGATCTGTCCGATAACTCAGAAATTAGCCTATACCTGGTCAGGTACTTTTGTGAATGACTGTAGGTTAATAATTGGTTCTTGACCACTGTTACCGTGCACTTTTCGAGTACTGTGACTGTCTGTAATTGACTGTACATCGTAACTTTAGTGACTGACGGTACATCGTAACACAATACCCAAGGGGGAGGCAAGCAGATACAATGGCACTCCCACAGCTGGGGAATGTGTGGGGAATATGGGGGATATGAGGGGAATATAGGGGGATATGAGGGGAATATAGGGGGATATGAGATATGAGAGGGATACGTAGGAGATATAAGTGGAATATAAGGAGAATATGAGAGGAATATGAAGGGAATGTATAGGGAATATGTAAGGAATATAAGGAGAATATATAATGGATATAAGGGCAATATATAAGGAATATAAGGGCAATATATAATGACTATAAGGGCAATATATAATGACTATAAGGGCTATTTATAAAGAATATAAGGGCAATATATAATGACTATAAGAGCTATATATAATGAAAATAAGGGCAATATATAATTGATATAAGGGCATTATATAACTAATATAAGGGCAATATATATCGAATACGATTGGAATTTGTATGGAATATAAAGGTATTATTTTGGGATTATAAGGGAATATAGAGGGAATATAGAGGGAATATAGAGGGAACATAGAGGGAATATAGGATAGGTATGGACACTGTATCATCTTCTCAGGACCAACAATATTGAAGGTGTTAAAAAATAGACTAAAAACAAACATAAAAACTTTTAACTACACAAGTAATGTATTTCCTTCATACATACCTATTTAATAGTATTACATACCTATTTAATAGTATTACATACCTATTTAATAGTATTACATACCTATTTAGTAGTATTACATACCTATTTAGTAGTATTACATACCTATTTAATAGTATTACATACCTATTTAATAGTATTACATACCTATTTAGTAGTATTACATACCTATTTAGTAGTATTACATACCTATTTAATAGTATTACATACCTATTTAATAGTATTACATACCTATTTAATAGTATTACATACCTATTTAGTAGTATTACATGCCTATTTAATAGTATTACATACCTATTTAATAGTATTACATGCCTATTTAATAGTATTACATACCTATTTAATAGTATTACATGCCTATTTAATAGTATTACATATCTATTTAATAGTATTACATACCTATTTAATAGAATTACATACCTATTTAATAGTATTACATACCTATTTAATAGTATTACATACCTATTTAATAGTATTACATGCCTATTTAATAGTATTACATACCTATTTAATAGTATGACATGCCTATTTAATAGTATTACATACCTATTTAATAGTATTACATGCCTATTTAATAGTATTACATATCTATTTAATAGTATTACATACCTATTTAGTAGTATTACATACCTATTTAATAGTATTACATACCTATTTAATAGTATTACATACCTATTTAATAGTATTACATACCTATTTAGTAGTATTACATACCTATTTAGTAGTATTACATACCTATTTAATAGTATTACATACCTATTTAATAGTATTACATACCTATTTAATAGTATTACATACCTATTTAGTAGTATTACATGCCTATTTAATAGTATTACATACCTATTTAATAGTATTACATGCCTATTTAATAGTATTACATACCTATTTAATAGTATTACATGCCTATTTAATAGTATTACATATCTATTTAATAGTATTACATACCTATTTAATAGAATTACATACCTATTTAATAGTATTACATACCTATTTAATAGTATTACATACCTATTTAATAGTATTACATGCCTATTTAATAGTATTACATACCTATTTAATAGTATGACATGCCTATTTAATAGTATTACATACCTATTTAATAGTATTACATGCCTATTTAATAGTATTACATATCTATTTAATAGTATTACATACCTATTTAATAGTATTACATGCCTATTTAATAGTATTACATATCTATTTAATAGTATTACATACCTATTTAATAGAATTACATACCTGTTTAGTAGTATTACATGCCTATTTAATAGTATTACATATCTATTTAATAGTATTACATACCTATTTAATAGAATTACATACCTGTTTAGTAGTATTACATGCCTATTTAATAGTATTACATACCTATTTAATAGTATTACATATCTATTTAATAGTATTTATATACAGTCAGAGAAAAATGTATCCGTAATGATCTTTTGATGGTTTACTAATTTCACTTATCAAAACGAGTAACTTTGCTAATTGTGATGCTTGTAGATGTCTTGAAATTGGTCTGGGTACACGATGAGTAATTTGTAAAATATGAAAAATAACATAATTTTGTGATTTGAGAAATTAACATCATCACAGTGACTCTTTTCTCTGATAGTACATCATCACAGTGACTCTTTTCTCTGATAGTACATCATCACAGTGACTCTTTTCTCTGATAGTACATCATCACAGTGACTCTTTTCTCTGATAGTACATCATCACAGTGACTCTTTTCTCTGATAGTACATCATCACAGTGACTCTTTTCTCTGATAGAACATCATCACAGTGACTCTTTTCTCTGATAGTACATCATCACAGTGACTCTTTTCTCTGGTAGTACATCATCACAGTGACTCTTTTCTCTGGTAGTACATCATCACAGTGACTCTTTTCTCTGATAGTACATCATCACAGTGACTCTTTTCTCTGATAGTACATCATCACAGTGACTCTTTTCTCTGATAGTACATCATCACAGTGACTCTTTTCTCTGATAGAACATCATCACAGTGACTCTTTTCTCTGATAGTACATCATCACAGTGACTCTTTTCTCTGATAGTACATCATCACAGTGACTCTTTTCTCTGATAGAACATCATCACAGTGACTCTTTTCTCTGATAGTACATCATCACAGTGTCTCTTTTCTCTGATAGTACATCATCACAGTGACTCTTTTCTCTGGTAGTACATCATCACAGTGACTCTTTTCTCTGATAGTACATCATCACAGTGACTCTTTTCTCTGATAGTACATCATCACAGTGACTCTTTTCTCTGATAGTACATCATCACAGTGACTCTTTTCTCTGATAGTACATCATCACAGTGACTCTTTTCTCTGATAGTACATCATCACAGTGACTCTTTTCTCTGATAGTACATCATCACAGTGACTCTTTTCTCTGATAGTACATCATCACAGTGACTCTTTTCTCTGATAGTACATCATCACAGTGACTCTTTTCTCTGATAGAACATCATCACAGTGACTCTTTTCTCTGATAGTACATCATCACAGTGACTCTTTTCTCTGATAGTACATCATCACAGTGACTCTTTTCTCTGATAGTACATCATCACAGTGACTCTTTTCTCTGATAGTACATCATCATAGTGACTCTTTTCTCTGATAGTACATCACCACAGTGACTCTTTTCTCTGATAGTACATCATCACAGTGACTCTTTTCTCTGATAGTACATCATCACAGTGACTCTTTTCTCTGATAGTACATCATCACAGTGACTCTTTTCTCTGATAGTACATCATCACAGTGACTCTTTCTCTGATAGTACATCATCACAGTGACTCTTTTCTCTGATAGTACATCATCACAGTGACTCTTTTCTCTGATAGTACATCATCACAGTGACTCTTTTCTCTGATAGTACATCATCACAGTGACTCTTTTCTCTGGTAGTACATCATCACAGTGACTCTTTTCTCTGATAGTACATCATCACAGTGACTCTTTTCTCTGATAGTACACCATCACAGTGACTCTTTTCTCTGATAGTACATCATCACAGTGACTCTTTTCTCTGATAGTACATCATCACAGTGACTCTTTTCTCTGATAGTACACCATCACAGTGACTCTTTTCTCTGATAGTACATCATCACAGTGACTCTTTCTCTTGTAGTACATCATCACAGTGACTCTTTTCCCTGATAGTACATCATCACAGTGACTCTTTTCTCTGATAGTACACCATCACAGTGACTCTTTTCTCTGATAGTACACCATCACAGTGACTCTTTTCTCTGATAGTACATCATCACAGTGACTCTTTTCTCTGATAGTACATCATCACAGTGACTCTTTTCTCTGATAGTACCTCATCACAGTGACTCTTTTCTCTGTTAGTACATCATCACAGTGACTCTTTTCTCTGATAGTACATCATCACAGTGACTCTTTTCTCTGATAGTACATCATCACAGTGACTCTTTTCTCTGATAGTTCATCATCACAGTGACTCTTTTCTCTGATAGTACATCATCACAGTGACTCTTTTCTCTGATAGTACATCATCACAGTGACTCTTTACTCTGATAGTACATCATCACAGTGACTCTTTTCTCTGATAGTACATCATCTCAGTGACTCTTTTCTCTGATACGTACAGTTTTTCATACGGTAATATGATCGTGCTCGGTAACAGAATATTTACCCTACAATCTGTTTAACATTATTTAAGTGAATGTTAAACTTCTTCTTTTTAACAATGCACATGTTAGTTAATTTGAGTGCATATTTTCCTTCTGTTCATCAGCAATGCAATTAGGTTATTTATCTAACTAGATAAGAAATGCATACATAATTACAGGTGACTCCACAAATTATCATTGACAAACAATAAAAAATGTCACGGAGATTTTAATATGCAACAGGTGATTGTGTTTCGTTTTTAGGGTAAGTTACGAATTATTGGTCTGTTCTACATTATCGGTCATATAAAAAATGATATAGTAGTTATTTAATTGGTATCCATGTTACCTGCAGGTATCATAGATGCCAATTAAAATTAAATTATTATTATTATATCGTTTTTCCTCATATGAACGAAAATGTGGAATCGACCAATGATTTGTAAATTACCCTATTAAGTATTTATAATATTGAAAATGAATAGGATTGACATAGGGGATGGTTTCAGTACTCGGGAAGTGTATGTTAGTACATAGGTCATGATAAGTCAATCAGTAATTCCTAAATGTCGGATTGGTTCTGAATTAGGGTAGAATAAGTGAAATTAGTGTTGGAAAAGTAAAATTAGGGTCGAATAAATAAAATTAGGGTCGAATAAATAAAATTAGGGTTGAATAAGTAAAATTAGGGTAGAATAAGTGAAATTAGGGTTGAATGAGTGAAATTAGGGTTGAATGAGTAGAATTAGGGTAGAATAAGTAAAATTAAGGTAGAATATGTAAAATAAGGGTAGAAAAGTAAAATTAGGGTTGGATAAGTAAAATTAGGGTTGGATAAGTAAAATTAGGGTAGAATAAGTTAAAATAGGGTAAAATAAGTAAAATTAGTGTTGGAAAAGTAAAATTAGGGTTGAATAAGTAACATTAGGGTTGAATAAGTAAAATTAGGGTAGAATGAGTAAAATTAGAGTTGATTAAGTAAAATTAGGGTAGAATAAGTAAAATTAGGGTTGATTAAGTAAAATTAGGGTTGAATAAGTTAAATTAGGGATGAATAAGTAAAATTTGGGATGAATAAGTAAATATTAGGGTTGAATAAGTAAAATTAGGGATGAATAAGTAAAATTAGGGATGAATAAGTAAAATTAGGGATGAATAAGTAAAATTAGGGATGAATAAGTAAAATTATGGTTGGATAAGTTAAATTAGGGATGAATAAGTTAAATTAGGGTTGAGTAACCCGAACACCCCACACGGTGCCTAATATTCCCCCCACTGAGGGATTGGGGTGAGAAGGACCACCGGGTGGGCCACCATCAAAAATAGGACAATCATTGAGCAATTCTCGGCAGTTCTCAGCTGATTAGAGCAGTTCTCAGCAGTTTAGGGGCAGTATTCAGCAGCACTCAGCTGGTTAGCGCCACCAAAACAGTCGGTATTGAGACACCGTGAGGAGAGGTTGTGTCGCACTCTGCTCTGTATCTTCCCTCACAGGAACATGTTCTTCACTCTCTGTGGTACAAACTTTTCGTGGATTATTTAATGGAATAAGTTGTTTGAAGTGAACTTTAATGTGTGTTTTATTCACCGAGTGTTTGATTTCTTCTGATGAAAAATGTGAGTATTGGTATTAATGATATAGTTTTAGAATAAAAAGAAGTATTGGATTATTATTTTCCATTAGAATTTTTTTTTGAATAAGACTATTTACACAAAGAATTTGTAATTATATACTTGAATCAACTTTTTTTGTTTTAGATTTTTTTTTATGATAATTACAAAAAAATAATTTTGACAATTTTGTAGAATACTTCTCATGAATGCAAAATTAATATCCCAAATTTCAGTTACAACTGTAAGAAATATTCCAAAAGGGTAATATTGGATGGTAATATCCCCAATACATATCATATGAGGAAATAGTGGATGGTGACCGCTATAGTACGTCTAGAATATATTCCAACCCTGTATATTCCACTCCTGTAAATTCCACTCCTGTAAATTCCACTCCTGTAAATTCCACCTCTGTAAATTCCACTCCTGTAAATTCCACCTCTGTATATTCAACCTCTGTAAATTCCACTCCTGTATATACCACCCCTGTATATTCCACTCCTGTAAATTCCACCCCTGTAAATTCCACTCCTGTAAATTCCACCTCTGTAAATTCCACTCCTGTTAATTCCACCTCTGTAAATTCCACCTCTGTAAATTCCACTCCTGTTAATTCCACCTCTGTATATTCAACCTCTGTAAATTCCACCCCTGTATATACCACCCCTGTATATTCCACTCCTGTAAATTCCACCCCTGTAAATTCCACCCCTGTAAATTCCACCCCTGTAAATTCCACCCCTGTAAATTCCACTCCTGTATATTTCACCTCGGTAAAAATTTTTCATTTCACCTAGTGACCCAGGGGACCCACCTTCCCCCGGTGAGGTTCGATATTGACCAAACTATATACTTTACTAAGTAATAAAAATAATTAATTAGATTCCTACGTATATCAGTTACAACTGTTTACTGGAGTGAAAAGTACCTCACACAATATGGGATGATAATATTAGCAATATATCACTTAGGGATTTTAGGTACCAATAACACCGTGAAAACAATATAGGTATCTTACTTAGTTTTTGAGGTGTTATTAGTATCTAATACCTCCTGTACATTGTTTTTGAGGTGTTATTGCTATCTAATACCTCCTGTATATTGTTTTTGAGGTGTTATTGCTATCTAATACCTCCTGTATATTGTTTTTGAGGTGTTATTGCTATCTAATACCTCCTTGCATTGTTTTTGAGGTGTTATTGCTATCTAATACCCCCTTGTACATTGTTTTTGAGGTGTTATTGCTATCTAATACCCCCTGTATATTGTTTTTGAGGTGTTATTGCTATCTAATACCCCCTTGCATTGTTTTTGAGGTGTTATTGCTATCTAATACCCCCTTGTACATTGTTTTTGAGGTGTTATTGCTATCTAATACCTCCTGTACATTGTTTTTGAGGTGTTATTAGTATCTAATACCTCCTGTACATTGTTTTTGAGGTGTTATTAGTATCTAATACCCCCTGTACATTGTTTTTGAGGTGTTATTAGTATCTAATACCCCCTGTACATTGTTTTTGAGGTGTTATTAGTATCTAATACCTCTTGTACATTGTTTTTGAGGTGTTATTAGTACCTAATACCCCTTGTACATTGTTTTTGAGGTGTTATTAGTATCTAATACCTCCTGTACATTGTTTTTGAGGTGTTATTAGTATCTAATACCCCCTGTACATTGTTTTTGAGGTGTTATTAGTATCTAATACCCCCGTACATTGTTTTTGAGGTGTTATTAGTATCTAATACCTCCTGTACATTGTTTTTGAGGTGTTATTAGTATCTAATACCCCTTGTACATTGTTTTTGAGGTGTTATTAGTATCTAATACCTCCTGTACATTGTTTTTGAGGTGTTATTAGTATCTAATACCCCCTGTACATTGTTTTTGAGGTGTTATTAGTATCTAATACCCCCTGTACATTGTTTTTGAGGTGTTATTAGGATCTAATACCTCCTGTACATTGTTTTTGAGGTGTTATTAGTATCTAATACCCCTTGTACATTGTTTTTGAGGTGTTATTAGTATCTAATACCTCCTGTACATTGTTTTTGAGGTGTTATTAGTATCTAATACCTCCTGTACATTGTTTTTGAGGTGTTAT
>CANNZV010001362.1:36295-197043 GCA_947561585.1 Caprella mutica
TGCTATTGCTCACTGTATAGTGCTATTGCTCACTGTATAGTGCTATTGCTCGCTGTATAGTGCTATTGCTCACTGTATAGTGCTATTGCTCACTGTATAGTGCTATTGCTCACTGTATAGTGCTATTGCTCACTGTATAGTGCTATTGCTCACTGTATAGTGCTATTGCTCACTGTATAGTGCTATTGCTCGCTGTATAGTGCTATTGCTCACTGTATAGTGCTATTGCTCGCTGTATAGTGCTATTGCTCACTGTATAGTGCTATTGCTCACTGTATAGTGCTATTGCTCACTGTATAGTAGTGCTATTGCTCACTGTATAGTGCTATTGCTCACTGTATAGTGCTATTGCTCACTGTATAGTGCTATTGCTCGCTGTATAGTGCTATTGCTCACTGTATAGTGCTATTGCTCACTGTATAGTGCTATTGCTCACTGTATAGTGCTATTGCTCACTGTATAGTGCTATTGCTCGCTGTATAGTGCTATTGCTCACTGTATAGTGCTATTGCTCGCTGTATAGTGCTATTGCTCACTGTATAGTGCTATTGCTCACTGTATAGTGCTATTGCTCACTGTATAGTGCTATTGCTCACTGTATAGTGCTATTGCTCAATGTATAGTGCTATTGCTCACTGTATAGTGCTATTGCTCACTGTATAGTGCTATTGCTCGCTGTATAGTGCTATTGCTTACTGTATAGTGCTATTGCTCACTGTATAGTGCTATTGCTCACTGTATAGTGCTATTGCTCACTGTATAGTGCTATTGCTCACTGTATAGTGCTATTGCTCGCTGTATAGTGCTATTGCTCACTGTATAGTGCTATTGCTCACTGTATAGTGCTATTGCTCACTGTATAGTGCTATTGCTCACTGTATAGTGTTATTGCTCAATGTATAGTGCTATTGCTCACTGTATAGTGCTATTGCTCACTGTATAGTGCTATTGCTCACTGTATAGTGCTATTGCTCGCTGTATAGTGCTATTGCTCACTGTATAGTGCTATTGCTCACTGTATAGTGCTATTGCTCACTGTATAGTGCTATTGCTCACTGTATAGTGCTATTGCTCAATGTATAGTGCTATTGCTCACTGTATAGTGCTATTGCTCACTGTATAGTGCTATTGCTCGCTGTATAGTGCTATTGCTCACTGTATAGTGCTATTGCTCACTGTATAGTGCTATTGCTCACTGTATAGTGCTATTGCTCACTATATAGTGCTATTGCATCATAAGTACCTATAATCTCTTTATTAATATCTTTTCTTTAGCTGTAGTCATGCCACTGTAACCCTATTGCAGATGTACAGCTGTAATGTCCTGTAGTATACTGTAATAGACTGTAGTAGACTGCAATGTCCTGTAACTCATGGGAGATGTACTTCTTCAATGTCCTGTAATAGATTGATGGAATGTAGTTTTCTGTCTGAATGAATATACGACTGAATTTAATGTCAACCTATTTGTGGCATGATACTTTTTATTTCTCCTCTCAATCATACCGTTTATCTCTCACTCTCCTCACTCACACTTCTCACTCTCCTCTCACTCCACATTCTGCTCACACTGCTCCTCTTATGTTTAAAGGAGAGAGAAGGCTATAGGAAGTGGGTGTGAGTCCCCCTATCGTCACATACTGCCTTCCTACTCATGCACTCTCTCTACCAGTTAGGCATCACGCCACTGCCTTTATTTCCTATTGCTCTGTCAGGGGTTCGGAAACCAATAGTTTATATTAAATATACTGCATCCCTTAAGCCCAATCTATACTTGCAGATATAACGCCGCGTTTTCTACGTTCAGTTTACGACTCTTCAATTAAAATCACGGTTAAATGAATGGAAGGCGGTAGAAACGCTAAAGTATAGACTGCAAATCAGTTTTCCATTCATTCAACCGTGGTTAATTGAAGAGGTGTTACCTGGGCGATGAAAACGTGGCGTTTTATCTGCTAGTCTAGAATAAGCCTAATAACAAGATGATTTATCAACTGTGTTTCAAATATTTTCAAGTAGACAACCTAAACATTTAACTGAGAATGATGGCCAATTAACTTCCATACTCTGAAACATGGCACACAGTTGAAAACAAAGGGTTGATGTTCTCTCTGCCAATTGACATTGACTACAACTGATAAGATTGTGACTGCACAGACAAGGGAAGGACACGTATTGACTTTGGAGTCTACAAATGACACATTAGATATATTAATGGCGATAAGGAAAACCTAGTATCTATTTGTTCCGGGATAATGATGAAAACTTTTGCTTGCTTTTCGCTGGATGCCTTCAGATGTTATTTTTTTTTTGTCTTACAGAGAATTTAGTTAAGTATATCTCTTTATATTTGACTTAACAAAATAATAATGGAAAGTACAGATAAATGAAACAGAGCAAAAACAGAAAGATCGAATCCCGCATCGGGAATCGAATTTCGGATCTCCAACTCATTACGCGAATGTGCAAATAAGGATATAGCCTAAGCAACAGAAACTTGTATATATTTCATCATTTCTTCTACTACACATCACATGTTAGGTATATTAGCTAAATAGTGTACTGTCCCCCTTTAACTATACATTTAGTGTGTCGTATAGACGTTGAACAACACACACCCTACTACACACCCTTGCGGCACTCCCTCGCCAGAGAAATGTGTCTACCTACCCTTATTCTGACGAAGAATGATGTGGACTTACGGTGGAAAGATCCTTAAAATATTATATACACTGGATACAGTTTCCGGGAAATGTATATTGAATAAGAGTAACTTATTTTAGATGTGTATTGTTTTTAAATGGATTGTTGCTGTAGTTGATGACTGCATGAACTATTACTAAGAAGGTAGAACTCTTACTAAGAAGGTAGAACTCTTACTAAGAAGGTAGAACTCTTACTAAGAAGGTAGAACTCTTACTAAGAAGGTAGAACTCTTACTAAGAAGGTAGAACTCTTACTAAGAAGGTAGAACTCTTACTAAGAAGATAGAACTCTTACTAAGAGGGTAGAACTATTACTAAGAGGGTAATACTCTTACTAAGAGGGTAATACTCTTAGTACTGCGTGACATTAGAGATTTATGAGGGAGGAAGAAGGGCGGTATATGCTTCCTGCTTACACCAAGTGAGCTGGTATTGAGTGCTGGTGTGAGCTGGTATTGAGTGCTGGTGTGAGCTGGTATTGAGTGCTGGTGTGAGCTGGTATTGAGTGCTGGTGGAGTTGGTATTGAGTGCTGGTGGAGCTGGTATTGATATCCAGTGTATTTATTCTAAAGCAGGTAACATCATTAATCGTTGTGATATTAAACATAACATTAGTAATTTTGACATGTTTTGTTATTTATTCAACATTAGATTTTAGCGGAAAATTCGATCTCGGAACTTTCGGTCTGATGTACAAATAATATGAAACAATCATGAAGTATGCAGTACACCAAACTAGCAGATACAACAAACTTTATAACGATCATTTTTACTGAGAGACCATTAATTATTACGAGACCGAATTTTCCGGCCACCGGTATCCATGATACCTGTAGGTATCACGGATACCAGTTAAAATAACGAGTTATTTTTTAAATATTCTCTTATATGATCGAAAATGTGTAACTGCCCAATAACTCGTACCCCCCCCCCCCTCTTCCCCTCGTTAGGGGAGTGCTTTTCCCCTCACTGGGGACTGAGGGACCCAAGGGTATCCCTTCACGGTTATTTGGGGAATATTGATGGGATGTGGGGAAGAACAGACACAAATAGAGGGGAAAATGGGGTACATTCTCTACCTAGTATATCCAGTTTCTATTTATATATTTTATTCATTTATATTTACTTAGTTTTATTATATCAAGTATAGTATTCGATATATCCATTCCATTTCGTCTTTGATATTCTTACAATCTATGATTTCAGAAGCATATTGTCACAATCCTAGTAATGATATATTGTAGCTTTGGTAGCGTATCTTTACTATTTGTCAGATAGCAGACTAATGGTGTTTGTCCTTCAATAGGAAGCTTTCACCATTCAAATAACATATCATTTTACCGCTGTACTACAGGTAATGCCTTCTATAAGTCAGCTAAACCTGCACCAACGGATTAAATCTTAGACTTTTTCTTCAGTGGTCGGTAAAGATTGAAATTTATATTAAAAAAAAAAAGAATAATTGAGTTGCGTGATAATATGCTATTCATATGCAATTTTTGATAGTAATTCAAATAGGGTAATTTTCGAGTTATCGAACGGTTCCACATTTTCGATCATATCAGAAGTGGGATATAATGATTATTATTTAACTTTTAACTTATTAATTTTATATGGTATCCATGATACGTGCAGGTATCATGGATACCAATTACAATAACGAGTTAAATAATAATCATTATACTTTTTCATATATGATCGAACATGTGGAACCGTTCAATAACTGGGTTCTCACCCTCGTATAACCTATCACATTCGTTAATCCGGTAACCGAAGCGCTATGAGTGTCTCGTACAAAGGCCTTGTGCTGGTCATTACGGCCCTCTTCCCCTGCCTGTGTCCCATAAAGGCACTACACATGAATGTCTTTGCCGCACACATACTGTACGGCCTCAGTCCGCACACAAACATATTAGGTACCTATTTCTAACATTTGCTAGTACATACATAGTGGTGTGGTATTGTGTTCTTTGGTAGCAAATTCATACGTTATATAAACTTATTTACCTATTTCTAATTAAATTTATACGTTGTATAATCATATTACCTATTTCTAATTAAATTTATACGTTGTATAATCATATTACCTATTTCTAATTAAATTCATACTTTGTATAATCATATTACCTATTTCTAATTAAATTTATACGTTGTAAAAGCATATTACCTATTTCTAATTAAATTCATACTTTGTATAATCATATTACCTATTTCTAATTAAATTTATACGTTGTATAAACATATTACCTATTTCTAATTAAATTTATACGTTGTATAAACACTTTTATCTATTTTTAACTAAATTCATACGTTATATAAACACATTTACACCTATTTATAACTAAAATCATACGTTGTATAAACACGGTACCTATTTCTATCTAAATTCATACGTTGTATAAGCATATTACCTATATTTCTAACTAAATTCATACGTTGTATAAACATATTACCTATTTCTTTCTACATGGAGTGGTTTGCTATTATGTGCTTTAATAGTAAACTCATACGTTATAGGAGTATATAAGTTAGTTTAATATAACAGATCAAGTGTATAGTTTTTGTGTGATATTTTTTAGAGCTACTATTTAGCGGTGGGATTTACTCTGCCATTACAGCAGTGTGGACATCAAATTTGTAGCTACAACCTCTGTGTTCTTTTCTCTCTTTGCTTCTTTCATTTCTAACTAAAAAGTTGTAATATATTGCATATTTTGTTTCTAATTATTATACTTAACAGTAGAGTGAAACTAAACAGGGGTTTATTTTTTTCGATGTGTATATTTCTTATTTGCAATTATTTAGCTTTGGATGAATTAAATACACATCCTTTCCATCCATTTACCTCCAATACCCCTCCATCCTTTTACCTCCATATTCCCCCTCCATCCTTTTACCTTCATATCCCCCATCCTTTCCTCCATCCTTTTACCTTCATATCCCCCCATCCTTTCCTCCATCCTTTAGCTCCACATTCCCCTCATCTAGAGTAGCTTGCCCTCACAATACTCCTTTATGTCCCCTCACCCTCTATTTATAGTCCCACACGTCAAACGACATGTCTGCCATTCACCTCAGAAACTAGGCACTATAGTTACAGAAAACTAGGCACTTTAGTTACTCAAAACTAGGCACTTTAGTTACTCAAAACTAGGCACTTTAGTTACTCAAAACTAGGCACTTTAGTTACTCAAAACTAGGCACTTCAGTTAATAAAATTAGACACTGTGGTTACTGAAAATTATCCACTAACATTAGTTACTGAAAACTAGGCACTATCATTTAGTTATTCAATACTAGGCACTAAAATTTATAATTACTCAAAACTAGGCACTCAAACAAAAGCAGTTTTATGTATAACCTTTCTGGCATTTATTATCATAGTTAAAAAGCGTATTTAAAGCGTTCAGATAGTTTGTGTGTTGTATTAGTTATCCCACGTGTCTCCCTATACTAATCCATCCCTCGAATCCCTTTATGGCCCCCTTGCACGGCACTCAGAGATATAACACTGAAAGGGTTTGGTAGTTCCGTAAAAAAAAAACATTTTCAGACCCTTGCTATACGTCCATTAGTATTTGCCATCAAATAAAACTTTCATATTGACTATTTTTAAACCTTGAAGTGTTGTATTAACTTTATGTCAATGACCGTTTGCAATTAAATACAGAAGGATTGGAAATAACAGTATTGTTTTCTCAGTGAGGCGTGTTAGTAGGTTCATCACGTTGTTTATTAAATATCTTGGGATTATACAGAGAGGTCTCTGAGAGAGGCGGGTTTGGGAAGATATGACGTGATAAAGGAGTGCCTGAACAGCTCTTAGGACTGATGGTAAAGGTGGGGCCTGACTATACTTGCTGTGAAGAAAAGAAATCCAAGGGATGTGTATTTGATGACGCGTTTTCTTTATCAAATAATAGGATGTCTATAATTGTGTGGTTTTGATGACCGGATGTTACAAAGCTTGCAGTGTTTCACCACTCGTCATAACTGCAGGGTATAATATCTGAAGAAACGAGACAAAGGGACTTCTGTGCCACCGGAAACACTGCCTACGTAAAGCCCTCTCTGGGGAGGGGAATATGTGAGGAAAAAATAGGAGACGCCATCTTTGCCTAGGAGGGGATTTCCACTGACGGATGTCAGTGTGTTGCCACAGGAAGCGTGACCATTTAAACCATAGAAAGCTTTGAGTGAAGAGATTAATAAGCTTTTTGAAGAAACATTAGCCTTTTTTGATGAAAAGTAATTACTATCAATTAATATTTTCAATACGGTTTATCCTGAGAAGGTGATACAGTGTTCATACCTACTTCTACTAGCGACTGTGACGTCAAAATAACACTAATTGAACGCTCCATTTAATTTAATTAGTTAAACTGGTAAAGGATGAATTAGATCGTAATCCCGTAGTTAATATTAGTTATATTTAGTAAGAGAAATAACTAATTGAGCTTTCAAACCATTGAGGATTCGCTGGCGCTAACAAAAGGTGTTTGGAAAGTTTTCTGCACAGGATGTACTTCGATAAGCCCAGAGGAAGGAAATAACGAGATAGGCCAAAGGTATAGCTAGGTACTGTGCCTATTTGGCACTCTTAACACAGTACATTCCTAGCACTATAACAGGGGTGGTGGGTGTTATAGTGCTATAGGGGGGTAAGTGTTATAGAATATACTATAGGTGTAATGGCTTGCCAAGAAGCGTATTGTCTGTTGTTCTGTTATAGCTATCGCGTGACAGTCACCTTACGTATCGAATGAGAACGAAACCTTTAAATTGAGAGAAATGTTGATACAAATTGAGTGAGAAACATAGACTGTAATACAAATGTAATTATTTGATATGTTGATAAAATTAGAGTGAGAACTAAAACTTGGATGAAAATTTTAACTGTTTTAAGAAAAACTGAAATTTACATAAGATTTTAAATGAATTTTAACGGTGAAATAAAATGCTCTATAAACTGGGTTACTGTCATTGACAGTGTGTCACTGAGTTACTGTTATTTTCAGTACTTCAATATAACATATATTCCACCTAGCTAGGTTTAGGTATATTCCACCTCTTTGACTATGCTCATGGATGCAGAATAGTTAATCAGTGAATGCAGTCAGAATGTGACGTAAAGGGACACAAGCACCGGTGGCTGCACTCACGAATTGAAGAGGAAAATGAAGAAGTGATAGTAGATGAAACCTACGAGTCTACCCAACACAAAATCTAAGACCTTGTAGTTGAAGAGCATAACCCTAGCACTATCCTCTAAAACTGCAGTAGCGTCAAAAATAATGAACTTGATAAAATGAAAAAAGACATTACATAATCCAAATTGCAACAGTTCGGGGGCCCAATTAAGGGACGGTATCCCTTCTCTTCCATTCACCACAAACAGCATCAGGATAGAGTCCCTAGGAGTCCATGAACCAAACTTTCACATCATTGAATTATATTGCATGAAATATAACGGAAAATGAATTATTTGAAATTAATATTTTCAATGCGATAAAATTAGTAGAGAAATATTTTGCAACTAATTCGAAACTAGTAATTAACTGTAGACGAAACTTGCAGTAAAAAATAACACAATATTATACCAAGTGACGCTCAAAATTATGTGAAAATATAATGTTTAATTTAATCATGCAATATTTTTAAAAACTATATAACATCATCTTTCAGTTAATATCGCTAACGTATCAGCGATAGTTACGATAATCAGGTTGTGATTGATAAACTAAATACATCAACTGATAAAGAACGTTCACACGAACTTTCTTTTTGCTGTTCTATCACATGTGTAGCGAAGAATAAGCATCTTGTGATTGACCAACAAAAGGTATCATTTGATACATAGAAGATGCAAGTTACTTACTATTATATAAAATATTAATAAATGATTAGTATTCATGACTAACCAAACCTAACTCGTAAAGAGGGGTTGAATTTACCGGTCACCCAGTTACTGTTTTTACGTACACTGAGTAAATATTTTTTATCTACTGTAAAAACTGTTTTTTTATTTTTCTATATCTTTATTTTCTGAATACTTTTCATCAAAATTTTGATATTTTGTTGAATTAAAGAAATCTGAAACTATCACTCGAGATGAAATGTAATCCTAAATCTGAAACTATCACTCGAGATGAAATGTAATCCTAAATCTGAAACTATTACTCGAGATGAAATGTAATCCTAAATCTGAAACTATTACTCGAGATGAAATGTAATCCTTAATTAGCCACACAAATCCTGTTTCCCATTTGGTGCCTTACTCTCGACCCTCACCATTTTACCCCTCTTTTGCTGTCTCCCAATACTCAGGCTTTTATGGCCCCCCTAAAGCTCTAGTCAAATCACCAGAGTGTACGCTCTCTGCGACCCTCAAAAAAAGAATAGAGGTGCTATTCTACATGTGGTTGTTGTTTTGAGATATACTGATTTGCTGAAAAGCTCTTTTCTATTTATCATCAATGATTGATGGCAGATGTCATATTTATGAGAATATCTTCAATCTGTCACTCCCGTTGAATTCTTGTATATTTATTTCAGACATCATTTATTTATAAATACACCGAATCTGACTTTTATTTTCTGTTTCAGATGAGAACTGAAGATCTCGGAGGTGCCTCAACAGCGGTAGAAATGTTCGCGTCAGCCGGTTCGGGGATGTCTCCCCTTCCTGCCCCAATAGACCTATCAGTGTACAATCAACTGATACAGCATATGGCTTCCATTTACAGATGCGATCCTGCAGCCGTCGCAGCTTCGTTAGCAACTATAAATTGCTCAGCAACGAATTACCTTCCTTTTGCTTTGACCGTTCCAAATGACTTGAGTCTGACTCCAAACAGATTTTCGGCAAATCAATCGCCAAGCAGAGTACTAAACTCATCATTCTCACCAAAAGAAAGTACAATTAATGAAGAAGTGACAAATGGTAGTGTAGAAACGAAGCTGTCACCCTCTAAGAAATACACCATGAGCTACCAGCACTCACAAGAGAAGAATAAGAAGATTAAGTGTAACAGAAGTTTCACACACGACAGTAATGGTGCTCTAGATCTTAGTACTCAGGGTCTAAAATCATTGTATTCAAATTACCGTAGAATATCACTTGATCAGCTTAAACCAAAGACTGTTGATGATATCTGGGTAGAGAATGACCGCGTGCTATCTTGGACAGAATCTAAGATAGCAGCTTACAATCCAGTACAAAAGCAGTTCATGTGTGTAGATTGCGAGAGTGCTGGATTCCTTTCCAGAGTAGCTGAGCATTGGCTAGGAGCTCACGCTAATCTCAGAGTATTCCGATGTCCGAAGTGCCCGTACACTTCTGCTTGGTCCCGATGCGTGAAAATGCATATCACAAGACAGCATAATGAACAGTGTGCAGATACAACGATGTGGAAGGAAAATGCTACTCTCATGGAGGTCACGAAACTTATGCAAGAACTGAGAACAAAAGTGGAAACTAGAATAGACTCAACTAGTACATTAGCCGAGAAGAGGTTCTATTGTCCTCATTGCCCATATGCAACTGATAGAAGGGATCTGTACACCAGACACGAGAATATTCATAAGGATGAAAAGCCTTTCCATTGTTACTTATGTTTTAAACAATTCAACAGAGCTGATCATGTAAAGAAACATTTCGTCAGGATGCATCCAGACACTCCATATGATATCGGAAAAATTAGAAAACAACCCGGTGTGAGAGGACGTACTTCTCCCACAGCAAATGTAGCAAATTCCCCCGTAAAGCTACTGAAACCCTCCCTACCATCTATTACCGAATGCTCAACCGAGCAATCTCCTTCACCACCAATCAAACCTTATAGACCAACTCACACAGAAACCCAGAGAACTCCAAGTCCTCTACCTTTGACTGTCCAAAATCTAAGAGTTCATAACATGAACATGAATAAACAATATCCAATTTCCCCTCCCTCACCTGATATCACAGTGGATGTTGTCAACATTGATCAACCACAATCGGAGGTCAATTCGATCGAAGCTCAATTTCCACAAATTCAGACAAAAGCGTATGAAAACGTTGATAAAAAGAAAACTTCATTTACATGTCAAACGTTATCATTCAAATTAAACCAAAAGAATTCACTTCAGCAATCGGTAGACAAGCCTGCCGATAGTATTGATACTAATCAAGGAGAGTTAACAGTTCCAACTTCATCAGGTATGAATGTGAGAGGAAAAAAGCGAGCAGTGAAATCTTTCTTATGTCCTTACTGTCACTGGTCTGGCAGTGACAATTGGTGCCTCAAGCGTCACATGAACACACATATCAAACCCTTTGCATGTACCATGTGTGAATATAAGGCAGCCCGTGCAGAGAGACTGTCCACTCACGTTCTTAAGGTCCACAATAAAAGGATCTGCAATAAGTGCAGCTTCATATCCGACACTCAGGAGAAGCTACTGGATCATGTTCGCGAAGAACAGTAAGTACAGCTCAGTAAATAATTGACCTATTAAGAAATAAATAGAAAAAATAATGAGGTTTTATTCAGTATAACTCATTCTTTCTTTTTCTTTCCAGTCACAACAATCCATACAGCAGACGCCATACATGTGGAATATGTGGCCTCACCTTAGAGAATCAAACAGCTTTGCAGAAACATTTGACATCGACCCACGCTCCACCTCTTAAAAAGACCTTCCCTGATGTCAACAAGAATTTAGTTACCACCTGTAGTGAAAAGTCCAATACGAATAATAGTGTATTAGAGAATGACGTACATGATCTATCTCTTATTTCATCCCTTTCCTCTTCTGCTGAAAACAACCAAGCGTATATTTGTCCAGTGAACGAGTGTGACTTTAGGCCGGAAGATACCGCTTCTCTTGCCAGTCACCTGGAAACCCACCACAACAACGAACGCATCACCAAATGTCCACATTGTGCCGCTTCCCTCGCCATCAATGACGAAAGGTCCAAAGACCATTGGATGATGCACCATAAAGATGTGTGCGCCATGTGTGTACACGTCTTTACCTCAATTTATGGAGCACAGTTGTGGAAAAAGGTCCACGTAAAGCATTCTCAGACTACTTTGCCTCTAGGTATGGATGACACAAATAATTTGGACTCCATAGTGTCAGGACTAAGCAAGAAACGACCTGCTCCCGATGATGAAGATACACGCTACAACTTTGAGTCAGACCAAAGTGACAATCTGTCTTTCGATTCTGAAAACCAAGACTCTGATTCGGACAGACACGTAAGCAAGAGGCCAAGGAAGCAGAGTTGTCCGAAAAAAGTCATCAATTCTCCTGATGAAATAGATGCACAAATTGATGAGGATTTTCGATCAACTAACAAAATCGTTGCAGAAAAATCTGATAACAAGCATCAGACCTGCCCAAGATGTCCCGATTTACCCAGTTTTTCAACCTACGGTCGTTTAAGAATGCACTACAAAAATAAACATAGAATAAATAATAGATAGTGTAAAGATAGCGTCGTTAGTTTATCGTTAACTAATTTGATAACCGTAACCTACTATTTATTTACCTGTGTGCCTTTGTCGAAAGAGCCTAATGTAAACATTTTCTGAACAGATGAGGCTTTACTTAAACTTAGACTGAAAGCATACAAATGAATGTCAAAATAATTTGCTCAACATTGATCATATTAAGGTAGTTGATGTAACATTTTGACCAATAAGTCCTTTAGTTGCTTGCATCGTGACTTAAAATCAGTATATGTAATATTTTTTAATAATTGCTAAAGCTTTAATAATATTAAGCAACTGTTTATTGAATGATATGCTCAAATAATCAAATCTTAGTTTAGCATTAAGCAAAGATATTGCACTGCAATACAGTATAATACTGCAATAAGATACACCAATGACGGAAAATTCAGTTTCAAAATTGCATCGTGCTGCCACCTGTATTACAAAATGGCTACTACTCGTTGCTACACAAATACAACATTTTGTGTTATTTAAAACATCGTAAAAAAACTTGTTTATTATTTATAAAATTAGGTCCCTGTTTTCTTGGATTAAATATGAAATTTAACTGTTTAGTCAAACCAACACCTACTTTGAAACACAGGTGGCAGCACGATGCATATTTGAAACTGGAATTACCAAGATTGGTGTTTCGTATTGTAGTGTAGTATAATACCAATCCTTTAAATATATCTATCAAAAGTTTGAATGTGAAACCTATAACACCAGTCAAACCTATAATTATATTTGCACTTTTTAACAACGATGAAGAGATGATTTTCACTTTCGACTGTAGGTAGTCGCCATGTTCTCTAGTCAAAAATGGTGCCAAAGTATGTTCTCCTTCTCCAAGTAGATTTTGATTTAATGATGCATGTGAAGCCTTAAGGGTCGTACACACGTAGGGTTTTTTAAGTCTTTCCTCTAGACTTTTTGCTAAGCTCCTCCTACTTTTTCCACGAGAATATAAGAAAAAACTATATAATACATTCAGGTATCATGGATACCAACTAAAATATATAATAATTATATCGTTTTTCTTATATTCTCGTGGAAAAAGTAGGAGGAGCTTAGCAAAAAGTCTGGTGGAAAGACTTAAAAAACCCTACGTGTGTGAAGCCTTATACAGTGAAACTCCTGAGTTATGAAGCATTGCTTCCTTCATAACTAAAAGTTACTTCATATCTAGGGAGCACTATATAGTTTTCTATGATATGATAGAAAACTATGGTCATCGAGGGATACCTATTGCAAAATTCTTGAGATATATTATTATCTATAATTTAAACATAGAAAACTACATCATAACTCAAGTGTATTTCATAATTCAGGTCCCGATTATTCGAGTGCTTCATAATTAGGGTTGTGACAAAATGTGTTTAAAATCCTAGATCCTAAAAATATTATAGAAGGATTGAATTAAAGACTACTTAATCGTTCTACAGCAGCGGTATATAGTATTCGATACCATTTCGTTTCGTCTGTGATATTCTTAAGATCTATGATTTTAAACGCATATTGTCACAACCCTATTCATAACTCATGTGTTTTACTGTGCCAACCATTAATTTACGCCTTTCTTGTACTCTAGTGTTTTATTCCTGTTATAACTCTTTATTTAACTACTACTAAGTCGGTAAATTAAAACCCCCCTAGTGAATTCGATGTGCCATGGTTATATTAATATTTATAGGCATTTTTAACATTATTATTCTTTTAATTAGTAACAAAGAGATAGTTAAATAATATGTGTATATATATCCAAAGATCAGTCAGATTTTATAATTTGTATACTGGAATTAGAATCTTTTTCAGTTTTAATAAAATAATTGAATTTAGTATTTCCATTACAGTTTCATTAATTTGTTACTGTTAAAAACTGATAATTGCATTTTAGAACTGATTTTCCAAACTAAATAATTAATCTATATGTATGTTCATAAACATTTTTTATCATATTTCCATTGTAACCAAATATTAATAAACTAGTAAGAATATGATATGCTTTTTCATTCACTAGCACACCCAGATGAAAGAAATTGATAAGGAAAAATGAAAAAGCGACCAGAATGAAATGTATATTCAAACTATATGACTTTTCATACATTACAAAAAATAATAACAAAATATAAAAGAAAGGAAGTATAGGCAAAGCTCTTATACTACAACAAGATACACTACTCTCGACAATTTCTGTTTTAAAAAGCGCCACCTGGATTTGAAAGCGGGAACTAAAGCAAAAACAACATTTGGTGTTGATCATCTCTTTTTTTTCTATTTTATTTAGCTGTACCTATTCTACCGATGTAAAGCTTAACTTTCCAGTAAAATAATCTTCATTGATGAATGAAATAAAAGTTAAAATATTATTAAACAAACCAAATGTTGTTGTTTCTCTAGTTCCCGCTTTCAAATCCAGGTGGCGCTTTTTAAAACAGAAATTGGCGAGAGTAGTGTATCTTGTTGTAGTATAATATCTTTGGTATACGTACAATTCAAGATATAAAAGATTAATATTACATCGTATAAATTAAAATTAAATAATAATTAACATACATTTCTTTCTTATATGTTCAATAAATGAGATCTTACCCTGTATAATTTTTGTTCTATTGAGCAACACAAGTCAAGAAAAAAGTTAGCATTAGTATAATCTTAGCTAGAACAAGATACATTTATCAAATCAGTGATAAGATGACTAGTATAACCATAGTAAATAAATAGAGAAGTATGCTAGGTTTCGAATTCATTGACGGTGAATTTGATCCGTTCTTCAGAAACGATGTAAACAAATGACGTCACACAGAGTACTCTCAAATATTATAAGTATTATTAGTTGAACGTTATAAGTGAATAGAGTGTAAAACGTGATAAAACCATTTTATGTAAGTTAATTTCCATGAAAATGCACATTTATCTGAATAATCGCACATTTTTTATGTGAAAACAAATGGAAAATATTCTGTATGACGTCACACAGAGTATTTTCGGATGTTCCAATTTTGTACTTGGTATACTTCTCTATTTATTTACTATGAGTATAACTGTTTACAAACACAAACTAATGTAATTTATTATTTTACTAGTGTACTTTTGCGTTAAAAATACCGGGTTTTCAATAATATTACTTAATTAATATTGGTTTAGATTAGCCCGTTAAAATATAAACATAAGAATTAAAAGATCATTTCAATAATGACCCATGAACTTGTACCATGGAAATCAGCTGAAGAAAAATTACCCGGATTCTATTTCGAGAAAAATTTCGAGAAAAACTGACTCCTCGCTTGAGTCAAGGCTTGCAAGATTCCAATATTAGAGTCTTTTTATTGATTGACTCTACCTGAGTCAATCTGACTACGAATTAGGAGTCAGTACCTACGACTCTTGTTTTTGAGTAAAATATTAGGTTGAATCAAATTGACTCACATTTTTGAGTGTATAAGCAGTCTTACCATGAAACATCAAACATGCGTTAACGATTTCCGTACCTATGTGCAGAATGTTATTGAAAACCGTCCCAATCAAGATGTTCCATCTACAATACACAAATGGCAAAACTTATAATTCATACAAATTGTTAAGAGTTCTGAACCTAGACGCTTAAAGACAGAACAGAATAAACATCCCGCTTATCCAACAGCTTTAGGGGTATTGGATAAAGTGACCAAAACCGAAAAGAAGAAGTTCTGAGTTCTGCCGTAGTCGAAAGCGAATTTTCAGTTATGAATGTTAGTTATAGCTCAAAAGGTAGCAATCTCATTATAATAAAGTTAGTTGGTCGTCCTTTTAATCTTTGGAATTCCATGGATTTTGTTAAAATAAGACTCAGGAAAAAACACTCAAAAAGTGAAGAATTCATTTACTATATCTTATAATCCCAATGATTTATCAATCTGGAAGTATTTATAATATGATGGCTAATAAATTCAATAATTAATTAACAATTGGGCTTGTATAGTATTAACCATATACACAAAAAATTATTGAATTTTTGAAACTTTGGTAGCCTTTGGTTGAGTCTGTTCAATAGCTGAGCATTTTTCACTCCGACACCTATTTTTCCAAACCGGAATTTCCGGCAATTTTCATTAATGAATTCGAATGACAATTCTCTTACAGGTACACTGATAAGCTTAAAATAGATATATGGAAAAGTAAAAAAACCATTAAGAATTATTTATAAAGAATAAATGTACTAGCTAATTGTAATTGATTATTTTAGATTTACCATTAAATTCTGTTAGTTCACTCTTGCTATATGGGATATCGCTTGCCTTCAACTTTAAATTTACTCTAAATTCGTCCATACTATCCCCGTAAATTATGATGAATATGATATGAATTATAAGAAGCAATGCAGCAATAGTTACAATGAAAAGAGAGGCAAAGCTGAATCCATAGGCATCCATTAATAAACCACCACAAGTAGTTCCCAAACATGAGCCTAGTGCAAATGATGATAACCACATTCCTGAAATTAACCCGTAAGTAGCAAGACTGTTTGGTAAACCCATTTCTACTGCTTCTTTCTGTGCTCCTGTAAATGAGGCAAGAAAAAGTGATGCAATGCCACCAGTAGAAATGGCTATACCTAACGAAACAAAACCTAAAGACGGATTCATAGGTACTAGTGGTGCTATGAAGATGAACCCAATAATAATCAGAATACAACCTATGACCACAATGACTCGGTGAGGGAATCCCATGTCAGAAAGTTTCCCCCACATTGGAGAAGTGATCCCGTGTACGACCCCCTCAAGAAGAAAAACTAAACCAATGTATAGCGAAGAGATTTGAAATTGAAGTAAATGAATTGAGAGTGTCGCTTGTATGAAGCCAAATGTCGCTAACGATAAACCAATTGAGAACATCGAGATTACAATTTTAGGGTTACCTAATAAGTACTGAACAGTATATTCACTTTTGATTTCAATGTCGTCAATTTCAGATACAAAACACATAACCAGAATTCCAGATACGCAAAGACAAAATCCTAGAGAAGCAAATGGAGTTATAAATCCACCGAAATCGAAAAGGGCCCCTCCAATCGCCGGTCCGATAGCTAGGCCCAATCCTAAGAATATATCAAGCATACCTACCATTGTTTGGAAGTTACTATGAAATATTCTAGTAACAATACTGAATGCTGCTGTTAGAGAAGCAGCTTGACCCAGTGCTTGAACTATCTTAATCAAAAAGGAAAACACTGTGAACATTGTTTTGTCATTCATGTATTCCAAGAATCCAAATAAAATATTGCAGGATCCGTTCGTGAAAATTCCAGCAACAAGCATGAATTTAGAGCCAATTTTTGAGATGTGTTTTCCATATTGTGGAGACACAATAAATACTGTGAGCTGGAAAACTCCAAAAACCAATCCAACAACTGTCGGCGAAACTCCAAATTCTGTGGCCACAATCGGATAGATAGGAGCTTGAAGGGATATGCAGACTCCACACCAGAAGTGAGATATACCAATTATTGTGAAGAGGAGAACTTTGCGCTTAGGGAGCTGCATTTTTTCAATATCTGGAATTAATTTCCTCAATTAAAAATTATAATGTAATGTAATAATCTATAGCACAATAAATTTTTTTCGTACTTGCAGATCAAAGCCATGGAACTTCAGATTCTTTTCTATATTTTCTGCACAAAATTCCAACACTGAACTATAACCTAGCTATATTTTACTGAAATTGAAAGGCTATTATTGAAATTCATGATTTAACATTTCTGAGTGAAAGGTCAAGAGAGCCGTACACACGTAGGGTTTTTTAAGTCTTTCCACCAGACTTTTTGCTAAGTTCCTCCTACTTTTCCCACGAGAATATAAATAAAACGATATAATTATTATTTATTTTAATTGGTATCCATGATACCTGTAGGTATCATGGATACCAAATGAAATAAATAATATTTATATCGTTTTTTCTTATATTCTTGTGGAAAAAGTAGGAGGAGCTTAGCAAGCCTTAACCTTATACGATCAAGTTTAATCCTCAAAACGTTTGATAGGGTTTTAACTCTATTTGGCCTTAAATTATTCTCAAATATATAAAAAGTCCTGAAGCACTCTTAAATTAATCTAATCTCATTTAGTATGGATATGCATTTCAATCTAACTCTCAATATGAGAACTGGTGACACTATGATTCAATGGTTACAAGTAAAGCTGCTAAAACAGCCATCCTATGTGCTATAAAATGAGGTTTTATTGACAACAATTGCTTCTATAATTTTCGAGTCGGGGATTGAACTTTTCTTAGGTTTTCTTTTCGTGAGAGGAGTACGACCATTGTTGTCCATAAAGGCCACTTCACACATGTCAGGTTTCCGTCCGGTCCGGCTCCTCAGAGTTTTTTTTATCACTGAGAGGAGCCGGTACTGTGTGAACGCGTCCGTTGAAATTAAAGTATCGACATATTTTTTCACTGACACTGAAGCACTGAGAGGAGACGGATCTGAGACATCACGGACGGATCACTGACATGTGTGAAGAACCTACAAAGGCTCATTTTTGAATTACAGGCCGCTGTAATAACTTTACCTGAACTTCTACCAACCTTCAGTTATCAGAGATGATGTGTAGTGTGTACCCTACCTTACAGCTGCGAAGAAAAACTGAACAGTAATATAATTATAATGCGGATCTAATGAACTATTAAATTAATTTTTATGATGTTTATCAAACTCAAATGGATCATTAGTTTCTAATTAAAGATTTTAAGTAAGCCATTACCGTTAATTAGATTCAGATAATAATCATCTTTGGTAAAACATATCTCAAAAAGAAACCATTAGACGAGTTCTATTACTGGTTTCCATTAATCATGTGAACACAAAATTCATATAGTTAATAGAAATGTACCTGACTATATCTTACCAGAAGCTATAATAGATTATCAATATTAATGAAGTGAGAGTTTAACGACTTTGGAACTATCGCTGACATGAAAAAGAAATTAAGTACAAAAGACTCGAAGAAGCAGTTGCAATAGATGTTTTCGAAAACAAAATCGTGACAAGGCTCATATATGCAGAAAAGCTACTCTGTAAACAGTCACCTAGCAAGGATCATGTGACGTAAAGGGACACAAGTGGCTCCACTCACGGATAGAAGAGAAAATTGAAGACTTGATAATAAAGGAAAACCTGGCAATCTACACTCCATAGTATACAACAGTTCGGGGGAAAAAAAAGTTCACCTCATTATTAATAAAATACAGAATCTTCCCAAGAATGAGAGAGCTGTTCAATTATTTTCTACATGGGGTCTCAAAAAATGATTAGATTTAAAATATCAATTCTGGTAGCCAATTCTCCTTGGTATACCCTTTTTTATGGCAATAGTATTCCATTTCATAATAAATAAATAGAAAGTATCAGCACACGCTCGTCATTAGTGGTTAAAAACATGCAACGCGCAATCGAAATGGTGCAAATCGGCAAATCATGCTAATCATATGCATGCTAATTATACTAATTCAGGCCGTGAGTAGGTAACATGCTTACGTACATTTTTCATGTTAAAAATGATAAGTTGTATAGTTTCTCTTATATGACCGAAATTGTGGAACTGTCTGATAAATCGTAACTTACCCTATTTATTTCGCATAGTAAATATATATATATATACACTGTATATATCAATTTTCTTTTCATTCTTCAAAGGAGCGGACACCAAATAAATAAATACACACAATACGGAAATTATTAGGATAGATATACGACGAGATCGACTGTAAAGGTAAATACATTACAACGGACACTATATGTGCCGAAAAAGTATCCGCTATGACGAGCAATGGGCCGCTATGGCAGACTCAGCTTTTACTTAAGTTGGGGATTTGAACTTTGCAAGTTTTCTTTAACAGCTTTTCAAAGAAACCTCAATGAAGGCAAACAATCTCACATTATTATTGAATGAAAATTTTAATGAAAATCGTATTGTGTTTATGTACATTACTTATATAAATGAACACAATAATCGAGTAGGTATAACGATAACACCTCTTTTTAATTTCTATAGAACTTTTCTAATCAAAGAAAATTAATAGTGAAAGGGTGACAAGATCTAATTACTTAAAATCTGAAAACAATGCATTAAATAAGTGATGATTGTCATTTTGCAAATTGTTATACCTCTGAATATAATAAATGTTTGACTAGATACTTAATAGACGGAAAAGAAAATATGTTAAACCATATAATTTGAAGAGGTCGTTGTAGCGAGCTGCAGTCTGGTAGAACGGACAAAAAGATCGTCCGCTGTAAGGGATTTACCGGTACGGTTTACTTAAATACTGTTTTAAACAAAACAAACCAGAAGTTAAAAAATCATCATCAAACATATCTCCTAACGCTCATGAATGCAGAAAAGCTACCCCTTTGAAATAAGGAGCACATTTATCAGTGCATATCCCTAATGAATGGAATATCAAAACAAAAGCAGTAGGTAAATTAAATTTAACAAAAAAATCCTTCAAGAAACAGACAATTAAAAAAAAAGGTGTTTGCCTTAAATTAATAAGAAAAACAAGACAATGGAAAAACTAAAATTAAATACAGTAGTAAAAAATGAAACAAAAAACATGAAAAAGATAATGGTGAGGCTAATACAGGTCCAATCATAGTAAATAAATATAGAAGTATGCTAGGTTTCGAATTCATTGACGGTGAACTTGATCTATTCTTCAGAAACGATGTAAACAAATGACGTCACACAGCGTACTGTCAAATATTATAAGTATTATTAGTTGAATATTTTAAACATTTAACTGAATAACAGAACATTTAACTGAATAACTGAACTTGTATTTAAAAACAAATGGAAAATATTAATGACATCAAAGTTTGACCACATCTTAAATCACCAAAATGAAATGATCACCAAAGAAGTAGGTAGGTACACGAGAAAAAGTAAATGAAATCACTTTTGGAAAAGACTCACCAAAGTTTTCGATCATATAAGGAAATGTACTTAATAATTATCATTTACCAACCAAATTTAAAGTTGAGTAAGTATTAATATAAACTTTTTCTTACATGACTGAAAATTTGGAACTATCCTATAACTCTGAAATTATTCCGACATCATACAACTAACAAAAATTAAATCTTAAAATAAACAGATGAATGTGAGTGCCAATATTCATAAATCTAGAGTCTAGACATAATGATTACTTTTTGGGAATTATCAGAGAGTTTCTTATTTTCCATTTTGAGGGCTTAGGGTACAGTTACTATGGATGCGTATTCAAGCGATTTTTCGAACTGACGACTTCTGATGAAATCGGATGAAAATCAAATTCATGCTTTCCAATGAGAGTGGTTACAGTGGCAGCGATTTAGTCGTCAGAATACGTACGAAGTTGTCAAAACAATTTCAGCGTTCAAATGAGTTTGATTTTTTCATGCGACTATCGACAGATTCGGTCATTTTTTTGTTTTAATTCTCTTACTTTCGATTGCTGTTACTTATTTGATACTATCAGGAATAATGCAGATACTATTTAATTATATATAATACATATATTTGTTTATATAAAAGCATGAATTGGTTGTTACTGTGTACAAATTTTTTCAATAAAATTGAATATCCTTAAAAGTTATAGTTATATAAAAAGTATTCTCCTTATTTTTCTATTTAATAAAGTTCAGATCTGAGGTGAAGTGTGTTTCTCTTGCAGATAGCTGATGAATGAATGAGTGTCTTTTTAATCTCATTAAAACCTTTATAAAAGCTCAACGAATAGACTTTTCAGTATTTTTTCTCCGTAATAACTTTTATTTAATATTTACACATTCTTTGGCAAACAGTAAAGAATAATTTTCCATTTGAAAAAAAGTAACAAGCAAAGATAAGAAACAAATATTTCTTATGTACTATTACTGTTAGCTACTCAATACGGAGCTTGGTGTGCGCAAATAATATGACACAACTCGCTAAGCCGCTAAGACATTCATGTTCTCTTCATACATCTCATGACCGGAGAGAGCTCTGATATACTCCAAATATATTTGAATAAATGCTCATAATATGAGTATCAAACCATTTATCACCATCATTTTTATCTAATCGTATGTAATTATATGAAAAAGTAAGTCATTTATTTTAAAGACAGCTTCCAACTCTATTCAGAGTTAAAGTTATTATTATTTTATTTAAAATGGTCGGCATTTCGGATTTTTTGTCAGGATTAGCTTATTAAAATGTATTTCATTGGATTTCTGGCGCTAGAAAATGTATGTTCAACATTTTAAAATCAAAGTACAAAGTCATTTCGAAGTGGAAATATAGGAATATATCAGTTTTACGGCTGCCATTTTGGAATGCTTTTATGGAACCTTCCACCATCTGTATTCCTTAAGAGTTTCGATGTGTTATAGAGGGCATTTTTCTGAATATAAAACAGTTTTCAGACTTTCTGTTGCAATTTGTCCGAGTTTGACCCCTTTTTTTGCCCGAAATACCTGTACTACAGGGGCTCTATCTTGAAACTGTCTGTGGTGAATGGTAGAAAAAAGGGGCCCGAACTGTTGTAATTAGGATTATGTACACACAGAGAAAGGATTAGTTGAATCAAATCATATTTGATTTGTTTCGACTAAATTCTATGGTTTATCTGTGCGCCTACCTACGTGGTGAGTTGCAGGTACTATTTAAAATGAGTTAAATTGACGTTGGTTAAAACAACACATATGTGAGTTGATTATTTTTAATTCCCGAACGTCACAACAACTACCTGTGATGGTCAAAACTACTCGTGATGGTTGAACCAATTATATGTAATGGTAAAAACAACTACAGAACAAGGTTACATCAACTACTTGTGTATGTTTCTCAAATTACTCCAATGTGTTATACCAACTACTCGTGTAGGTTATACCAACTAATCGTGTAGGTTACTTCAACTATTCGTGTAGGTTATATCAACTACTCTTGTTGGTTAACTTATATCAACTACTCGTGTAGGTTTTATAGACTATTCGTGTAGGTTGTTATATCAACTACTAGTGAACTAAGTAAATTTATATCAACTATTGGTGTAGGTTGAAATCTCGGTCCGGTTAGCGAAAGCCAAACTTTTACAAAACTTTTCAAGTTCCTATTAAAGTGAGTTAAAATGATTTTTGCTAATTATTTAAAGTGATCGATTTAGTTTGATTATTTAGTTAATTTAGATTGAGAGATTTGATGGATAGCTTTTAGTTTAATTATTGTTTATAGGTACCAACCAAGGTTAATGAAACACAAATTAGTTTAGTTATTAATTATTGAAATAATACCTATACCTATATAAGAAATGATAATTATTGTAATACACAATAAATAATATTGCTAAGTCAAGAAATGATTAATTAATTAAATAACTATTAGTATGAAGTAAAGTATAATTATGGAAATATTCTAGAAGTTAGGTTGCAATCTTTAGTTAGCGTAGTTACCAGTTGGTAATTCGATAGTAAGTCGGTAGGTTGTTAGTTAGGTAGGTAAGTAGTTCTCGACTTGATGGGTAGGTAGGTAGTTTACTGTAGGTTTGAAGTTGCACTAGATTTATGGTTGTTACCGTTTGCTAAAGTGCAGGTACGTAGTTGTAGGCAGAAGTAAGCTCCCCATTGCGTAGGTTGGTAGACGCCGTGGAGGAGCGCTCTAAAACTGCAACATGACTTGTTGAGTTCGAGGAGTAGAAGAGGAAGCTAAAGCACGCCACCGCTTTATATACTGCGAGTGTAACCTCGTGCACTTGGCACATAGCTAAATGCCAGCCATTTCTATATTCCTAATTAATTATAATATTAGATGAAGTGATAAGGAAAACATAAATATAAAACTATTCTAAAACTAAACATAGATAAATATACTAGGCAACTATACAAATAATAAATGAAAAATACCTACTATTAGTTTAACCATAAAAAGGGACAAAGAGAACATTCTAGAACATTCAAGAAGGGAAGAAAATATTGGAACCTAAGAGTAAACTAGAATTTAATAGAGTGTGATTAGTGTCACCACATTGCCTCCGCGCCCCCAGACCTGAAGAGGTCGTCGCAAAAATCGACACGAAAAAATAATATCCAAGACAAAACGATGATCTTGATCAAGCACCTCATGAAGTTATGAAGTGTAAGAGTTTCTAATAATTGACGAGAAGAATATCATGATCTGTGGGGTTTAAACGATGAATTGATTATCGGAGATGCATGAAAATTCCTGTGAGTTTAAAAGTCAATTATTAGAAGAGAGAACTGGAATACGAAGGTGAATTATCGTAGCCAATTTGTAAAAAGATGGGAGCAAAATGGAATACGAATAGAGTTTTCGAAACCAAATTGTGAGATGAGAGAAAAATGGAATACGAATGGAGTTTTCGAAACCAAATTGTGGAGATGGGAGCAAAATGGAATACGAATAGTTTTCGAAACCAAATTTTGGAGATGAGATCAAAATGGAATACGAATGGAGTTTTCGAAACCAAATTGTGGAGATGAGATAAAAATAGTATACGAATGGAGTTTTCGCAACCATTTTGAAAAGATACAAAAAATCAATCAACTCAGCGACGATCAGCAAACAAGAATAAGGGGAGAGAGACACCGGGCATCACAAACGCAACACATTCTTCCATTGTAATAGGAACAGGGAAAAATAGAAAAATAGTCTACATGAAAAAATACATCGAAGAGTTACAAAACAAAAAGAGCAGGACGCCGTACCTAACGTCCATGTCGTATACGATGCTCAACATCAAGTTGAAATTATGAGTCATAGGTACGATCATTAGCAATAGGTGGTGACGCAAGCTTATAACCAAGAGTTGAAGTCTTTAACCATTCTATGTAAAAACGAAATTCAGACAAAGGCAAGATTGGTTGAGGAATATGGACAACAGTATTAGAAGAGTTTGAAATAGGAGCCATCTTATCAAGAAAAAATTATTCTAAATTTAAAAGAAAAATATTTAATTTAAATTAAGGAGAAAAGCATTAAATATAATGGAAATTAAATTCTACCCATATAGTGCATAAACAAAATTTAATTCAATTTGAAAAGGTAATATTTAAGTTAATGATTGTACAATATTAAAATTAAGTTATTAATTCACTAAACTGAAAATTATTGAATCTTCAATTTTAAGAATGAACGTCGCAGCGTAACTATAGTTAGATAGGTTTTAGGAAAGAACGCTAATTTGAGGTATCAGGTAGGTATACCATAAGATAGTCTAGCTAAACAATAAAAAATTGAACGATGCAAAATGAAAAAATAGTGATTTTAATTAAATACAATTAAATTTACTAAGCAGTTATGAATTAACAAGAGAAAGAATCGACACGAATAAAAAAGAATGGGTAGCGAAAACGAGAGCTGATAATCGTAAAATTTAAAGAAACTATAGTTATAGGTAGGTATAATACTGTTAAATAAATAGGTAGCTAGCAGAAATTGGCTGAAAAAACTAGGTAGGTATAACACTGATCGTTAGGTAGCTATAGCAGAAATGAGTTTAAAAATGTAAGTAGGTAGCTAGCTAGCAGAAATGAGTTGAAAAAAAATAGGTAGGTATAACACATGCACTAGGTAGCTAGCAGAATTAAGCTAAAAAAATTAGGTACCTAGGTGTAACACTGGTGAATAAATAACTAACAGAGAAGAAATTTAATAAGCTAAATTTAAAGATATTAATGAATAGGTAGGTAATAATTGATTCAATAACTTGGTTGGTAGTAGAGTATTCGATCAGCGAGGGTCACCAATAAAGTGAGTTAAAATGATTTTTGCTAATTATTTAAAGTGATCGATTTAGTTTGATTATTTAGTTAATTTAGATTGAGAGATTTGATGGATAGCTTTTAGTTTAATTATTGTTTATAGGTACCAACCAAGGTTAATGAAACACAAATTAGTTTAGTTATTAATTATTGAAATAATACCTATACCTATATAAGAAATGATAATTATTGTAATACACAATAAATAATATTGCTAAGTCAAGAAATGATTAATTAATTAAATAACTATTAGTATGAAGTAAAGTATAATTATGGAAATATTCTAGAAGTTAGGTTGCAATCTTTAGTTAGCGTAGTTACCAGTTGGTAATTCGATAGTAAGTCGGTAGGTTGTTAGTTAGGTAGGTAAGTAGTTCTCGACTTGATGGGTAGGTAGGTAGTTTACTGTAGGTTTGAAGTTGCACTAGATTTATGGTTGTTACCGTTTGCTAAAGTGCAGGTACGTAGTTGTAGGCAGAAGTAAGCTCCCCATTGCGTAGGTTGGTAGACGCCGTGGAGGAGCGCTCTAAAACTGCAACATGACTTGTTGAGTTCGAGGAGTAGAAGAGGAAGCTAAAGCACGCCACCGCTTTATATACTGCGAGTGTAACCTCGTGCACTTGGCACATAGCTAAATGCCAGCCATTTCTATATTCCTAATTAATTATAATATTAGATGAAGTGATAAGGAAAACATAAATATAAAACTATTCTAAAACTAAACATAGATAAATATACTAGGCAACTATACAAATAATAAATGAAAAATACCTAATATTAGTTTAAACATAAAAAGGGACAAAGAGAACATTCTAGAACATTCAAGAAGGGAAGAAAATATTGGAACCTAAGAGTAAACTAGAATTTAATAGAGTGTGATTAGTGTCACCACACTATTTACTCAATTAAATCATAATCTTGAGTTAGGTCCCGGTATCAATTAGATTAGATTATATATTCTCTACGACCAAATCTAACATGTTCATTTATTTTTTCTACTTTTGCTTCTGCGATATGCATACTATTTTGATTTAAAAAAATACTTAATCACCTAGACCTATCCTTGCTTTTTGAAATGCTTTCGATCCGATGAATTGATACATGGTTATTACTTATTAGTTGTAAATTAATAGATTAGATTGAATAAGTAACTTCATCAGGTCTCTTTATAAATAAGTAGATAGATGACGTAACGTAAATAACTTTACGTAGTGATAAATAGGTAGGCTAGATGAATTAATTAACCAGTCTAGATTACAAAAGTTGATAGAATAAATCTTTGATATGCTGCAATTATACTATAACTTAATGAATAATAATAAAGCCTTTATCTTCTAAACAATATTTTAGTGCAATTCATCTTACTAATAGGCACTGATGTAGAAATATGCTAATAGAATTACCAAGGTCAAATTGAAAACGAAAAAAAAAACATTTAAGTTTCAGATTTATTAATTAGAAGTACAATTTGAATCCTCGTCACTTTCTTTCACGACTATAGGTTGCCAATTCATGAAATAAGAGATTCGCATATTAATATATATATATATAATAGAAATTTATAGTATCGTTTATATACATTATCAATAACATCACCAACTCTTTTTCCTTTTGTGATGAGGTGGTGACAGCTTCGATATTTTTTCATGTCTGGAAACCCCAAAAGCATATGAAAAAGTAAAAACTAATCATATTGCAAGTATATATTTAAAAATCATCTAACATTTTCAAATACTTACTTTGACCTAGCTGCTAGCATAATAGTTCCTGAATCATTCAAAGGAATTGAAGAGGAGTCCGATGGTTGATGACGTTGATCTACTCCATCAATTCTTCATAAAGATCTGAAAGTAGATTCAGAAAATATAGAAAACCATATTAATAAAGAAATGAAGAGAATTATTTTAACTGAGAATTGTTTCATATAGGTAAATTATTTATATAAAATGTTAAACTATTTATAAATCTTCAGGTGTAGTATAAATAGCTCTAATAAATGCAATGGATTTTCCTTGCTAATTTTCATAATTCTGTTCATTATACACGCTTAATTTAGACTTTAATTAAATACCAAAAAAGTATAATATAAGATATATCGAAAAGCTCACCTATGGTTTGAGTTCTCACTGCCAAATCCCTGGACGGTGTTCTCCTAATTTGCTCCCAGGAAGGAGTTCTGCCGACTACCTCCCTGGACTAGTTCTCCCGTTCATAGAAAAGTAGGGTCAAGTAGGTAAATTGCGGCACTTTAACTAACTGCGGTCTCTATCTCAGAAACATTAATAACCATCATGGCTTCAAGGTACTCGTGAAATAAATAGAACCTATCATAAATTGAGCTTATTATGATATTCAACAATTCAATATATAGCTAAACTAATTTCAGAAAGATTATGAGACTTTCTTTAAGGGCGGGTGCGGGTAAAATCAAACATTAGTTAATATGTGCTTTTATGGAATCAGCATATTTAATTATGTATGATTACATACTCTATTCATCTAAATAACACTTATCAATGAAAAGAAAATTTAATTTATTCTGAAAAAGCGCCATCTAGTGACAAATAGCACAAGCTTTGCACGAGTCATTGACGCCATCTTGTTGAGATTTCACAAACGTTGCGCAAAAAACTATTGTATATATGCGAGTAATATTATTAATTATAACTCTAAAAATACTTTATTTGTTAGTATATTGTATATAAATCACAAATTCATTCATTTTTAGCTTATTTCTGAATATAAACAGACATTTTATAAAAGTTCATGAAGATTGTTCTGGAACCTTCTGGAAATAATGTAAGTAACGCCATCTATGAGATGATAGCATAAGCTTATGTTGACTAATAAAACCCTATTTTCTCTGAAAATACAGTGATTTGAGACGAAATATTTCATATTCATTACTGATAAATGTTTATTTATGATATTATGATAAAATATTTAATATGAAAATTAGACGCACCCGACCTTTAACAGGGGCACAATTAGAAATTAAAGAACCGAATTTACCTGTGTAACCCTACCTATAGATGCACTAATTAGTTTTAAAATATATAAATTATCAGAATACATAACTTGAGATACTAGGATAAGTTCCGAATTATCGGACGGTTCCACATTTTCGGTCGCGAAAGAAAAACTATATAAAATAATTAATCAACTTTTATTTTAATTAGCTATTATGTAGCTAAATACTACATTTCATACGTAACTGAAAATTTGAAATCGGCAGATAATTTGGAACTTACCCTATCTGAGGACAGCGCAGTAACTGCCTAGCCTATGTAGTAGGTATTGACAATAAAAAAACAGCTAGGTAGGTATGATGCTCAAATATGTTATCAAATAATAATCTAGGAAAATTAGTTTAGATATCAGTTTACAAACTGGAAGGCAGTAATCAAAATTCCTTATTATGAAAAGTTATATATACTGATAATCAGCTCTTCAAATAACAACCTAGCCGCCAGTCTATCAATCCCCAAAAATTTTAGAATATTTAGGCAGACAATTATCTATGCATTAATGGAATTAATTAATAATTAATAATCGATCGGCAGCGATAATACTATTTAGTGCATATAACGCTATTTTTTGCACTTGAACTAAAATGGTATTGAGGAGCGTTCACATTCGACACGTAACACACTCCAAACAAGATTTGAACTGTAAAGTGTCAACTGATTAATTGGCTTTGAGGAAAGCATAAGTTGCCACATACTCATTTGATTTAACTCACACCTAAAATTTAAAAAAGGTAGCGCCAACTCTCATAGTAAGTTAATTCATACACTGCAGAATACCTACATAGGATTAACAGTCTTTGAGGGTTACTATAACACACTATGTCATAGTTAATTTAACTCACACCTATACTTCAAAAAAAGTAGCGTCAACTATCATAGTAAGTTAATTCATACACCAGATACATTGAATTAACAGTCTTTGTGAGTTACTTCAACACACTAGGTCCTAGTTGTATTAACATATATTCAAACTCCCAAAATGTAACTCTAACACTCATAGTAAGTTGATTCAATCCATAAAATGATTTGAATTAACTATGTTTGGTGACACACCACGTCATAGTTGTTTTAACACACGTGAAAACATGAATGTAGTCCAACTAACTCACGTAATAAATTGATTCAAAGCATAAATTGTTGACCCATTAAATATGAGTAAACTTTTTTCTCTGTGTAGTGTATTAATATGCATGTTCTTTTATAAAAATCATCAAGTTGATTAATTAGGTTACCTTCACTACTTTTGGTATAATGGCTTGTAACATGTATTATACAATATCTTAAAATTAAGAAAAAATGGGGGCTCGTAGCCGGGGGAGGGGGGCTTACTAACTAATATAACTACCAAGATTAGTTAGTTAGTTTGCCTAGTTAAAATGGAGGGGCTTATATCCGGGAGGGGGAATGTCATGTCTGTACCACAATAGGGCACAAACCCCTCTTTCTCCCAGTCATCCCCTTTTTAGCCTTTATTCGTTCTAATTTTTAATATAATGCCTTTCTTTTAACATAATATTGATCAATTCCTTTAGTCTATATATATAGCTAGTGAAATTGGTAAAGTACCTATACATTTTGTCCCTGTCAAATCGCGGTGTAAGACGAGCTCCCGTTTTTTCTCAATTCTTACATAAGTATTACATAAAATATATTACTATACATCTATTTTCGGTATAATTAATCAGGTGTAATTCGGTATAATTCGGTATTGAGCATAGTGTAATTCGGTATAATTCGGTATTGAGTATAGTGTAATTCGGTATAATTCGGTATTGCGTATAGTGTAATTAGGTATTTAGTATAGTGTAATTAGGTATAGGTAATTAGGTGTATTTCAGTAATCAGTTTAGTGAAATTCGGTATAATTAGCGGTAATTTGGTATAATCAGGTGTAATGCTTTATTCAGAGGAGTTTAATTCGGTATAATCAGGTGTAATTCGGTATAATCAGGTGTAATTCGGTATAATCAGGTGTAATTCGGTATTCAGTGGAATGTAATTCGGTATAGCCAAGTCTAATTCGGTATAATCAGGTGTAATTCGGTATTCAGTGGAGTGTAATTCAGTATTCAGTGGGGTGCAATCAGGTGTAATTTGGTATAAGCAAGTGTAATTCGGTATAATCTGGTGTAATTTGGTGTAATTCGGTATTTAGTATAGTAATTCGGTATAATTCGGTTTAATCAGGTGTAATTCGGTATAATGAGGTGTAATTTGGAATTGATTATGGTGTAATTCGGTTTTGATTATGGTGTAATTCGGTATTGATTATGGTGTAATTCGGTTTTGATTATGATGTAATTCGGTTTTGATTATGATGTAATTCGGTATTGATTATAGTGTAATTCTGTATAATCAGGTGTAATTCGGCATTCAGTGGAGTGCAATCAGGTGCAATTTGGTATAATCAGGTGTAATTCGATGTAATTCGGTATAATTCAGTGTAATTCGGTATAATTCGGAGTAATTCGGTATAATTCGGCGTAATTCGGTATAATTCGCTATTCATTGTAAGCGGGAATACTCACCACAAGTTCACAATCTTCATACTATCTTAGAAAGGCATCTCTTTTCAATTTGGTTTTAAATGGTGTCAGTTGGCAACTTGGCAGATGTAGTCAGTTCTGCAGAAATGCAGGTTGCATACAAAATAATTGTGGACAAGAGTATCCATTTTGACAACATTAAGTTTTAAATTTCCGCATGCTTCAATCTATTTTTGAGTATCATGCTTACGGAACGAAAATAATCTAGGCCTAGTTCCAGTTTCTGCAGAATTAGTAGAACAATTCATATAAGAACATCTGTTAGTTCTAACATTGACCATTTTGCACAAGTGACTATTATTTCACACAGTTCAAATACCTATCATATATGGCTTCAGAAAATACAACAGAGCAGAGTCAAGGCCTTGCTACCCAGTGCAAGTTACTGTCGTGGCAGTAGACAGCAGCTGTCCCACTGTACTCACATGCCATATAGCTCGACTCGCCTCACTCGGTCACACAAGTGCGAGCTGAACCAGCTGATGGCTTGTAAATAGGCAGTTAAGGCCCTTTTACACGTACACTCTTTTCCCCACATTCATTCCCTATGAGTAATTTTAGGCCCCGCCCATACAAGCAATGGTGTGAGCAAGGCTTATATACACTGTAATAGTCTACAAGCCTTGGGTGTGAGTGATTACTGATGCGCTTTTACACGTACAGCCATTGCAGACGTTCACCACTTGCGGTATGTCCTTCTCTGATTATAGCTAAAAGGTAACCACAGTACAGAGAATATATAGTATCCCAGAGCTATAGGGGGGATATTACGCGTGTCCCGGTAGGCTGTGACGTTACATGTCAACAATGGTGCGTTCGTTTGTACGTACAGTACAAACACAAAAGATGGCTGCAACACACCCAACTTTTGTTAAATAACGTTTTCGGTGATATTTTTTTAAATTCCACATTACCGCATGCTATTATCCAATCTTTATAGTCATACGGACGAAAATTAAAAAATGACTGTTGATGAAATTGCCACTGGTCTTTTTACACCCAGAATAGTAACAAATGTTTAGTCTTGAAGAAGACGATTTATTCAAGATAATTAGATCTTTAGTCAGATCGGTCGCGTTGGCCGCCATCTTAATTCTCTATTCCACGTGACCCACAGCAATTCTGTTTACTATGACCTGACCTCTTGTTTACATACATGACGTCACAGCCTACCGAGAATAAATTTGAATAATACATGTAACTGGGGTACTATACTATTCTATGTACTGTGAGGTAACACTGTGTTTATTTGTATTAACTAGAGAAAAAACGCAAAAGAATATCAATGTGAACTAATGTTAACCAATAAAAACCTTATTTCCTCTGAAAATTTAATATTTTCATCTGAAATATTTTATATCATTAAATGATTAATGTTTATCTATCATAATACCGTAATATAATAATATTATCAAATAATATGCATGAATCGAATAAATATTCCACAGTTTCATATTAATTATTGAAAATTGATTAAAACTCTTTTCTTGAAGAAAAACACTTTCGATTCATTACTGTTGACATTATATCTCTTTTTCTCTTTTTGACTGTCACTTGCAGTTTTATACTCGCACTCGCAGTTTTACACTCGCACTCGCACTTTTTCACTCGCACTCGCATCTTTTAACTCAATAGGTACTCGCTACCCACAGTTCGGTGCACCTCTCACTATGATGACCAATATGCAAGAAAGAGTTAACACACGGTATGACTAAATCGCGAAATGGAAGGAAAATCGCGAAATGGAACTGAAATGGAAAGAAATCGCGAAATGGAACTTAATGTATTGAAATTGATGGAATTAACGAGTGAAATTGAGAAGAACTAGAATAGATACAGTGACTAAATACCGAAATGGAACTTATAAATACCGAAATGGAATAGATTGAGTGACTAAATACCGATACCGAAATGGAACTTATAAATACTGAAATGGAATAGATGGAGTGACAAAATACCGAAATGGAACTTATAAATACCGAAATGGAATAGATTGAGTGACTAAATACCGAAATGTAATGGTAGAGTGACTAAATACCGAAATGGAACTTATAAATACCGAAATGGAATAGATAAAGTGACTAAATACCGAAATGGAACTTATAAATACCGAAATGGAATAGATTGAGTGACTAAATACCGAAATGTAATAGATAGAGTGACTAAATACCGAAATGGAACTTATAAATACCGAAATGGAATAGATAAAGTGACTAAATACCGAAATGGAACTTATAAATACCGAAATGGAAAAGATAGAGTGACTAAATACCGAAATGGAACATATAAACACCGAAATGGAATAGATACAGTGACTAAATACCGAAATAGAACTTATAAATACCGAAATGGAATAGACAGAGTGACTAAATACCGAAATGGAATTTATAAAAACCGTAATGGAATAGATGGAGTGACTAAATACCGAAATGGAACTTATAAATACCGAAATGGAATACACAGAGTGACTAAATACCGAAATGGAACTTATAAATACCGAAATGGAACTTAAAAGAGTGACTAAATACCGAAATGGAACTAATAAATACCGAAATGGAACTTATAAATACCGAAATGGAATAGACAGAGTGACTAAATACCGAAATGGAACTTATAAATACCGAAATGGAATAGACAGAGTGACTAAATACCGAAATGGAACTTATAAATACCAAAATGGAATAGACAGAGTGACTAAATACCGAAATGGAGATTATAAATACCGGAATGGAAAAGATAGAGTGACTAAATACCGAAATGGAATTTATAAATACCGAAATGGAGTAGATAGAGTGACAAAATACCGAAATGGAATTTATAAATACCGAAATGGAATAGATAAAGTGACTAAATACCGAAATGGAACTTATAAATACCGAAATGGAAAAGATAGAGTGACTAAATACCGAAATGGAACATATAAACACCGAAATGGAATAGATACAGTGACTAAATACCGAAATAAAACTTATAAATACCGAAATGGAATAGATAAAGTGACTAAACACCGAAATGGAATAGAATGAGTGACTAAATACCGAAATGGAACATATAAACACCGAAATGGAATAGATACAGTGACTAAATAGCGAAATGGAACTTATAAATACCGAAATGGAAAAGATAGAGTGACTAAATACCGAAATGGAACATATAAACACCGAAATGGAATAGATACAGTGACTAAATACCGAAATAGAACTTATAAATACCGAAATGGAATAGACAGAGTGACTAAATACCGAAATGGAATTTATAAAAACCGTAATGGAATAGATGGAGTGACTAAATACCGAAATGGAACTTATAAATACCGAAATGGAATACACAGAGTGACTAAATACCGAAATGGAACTTATAAATACCGAAATGGAACTTAAAAGAGTGACTAAATACCGAAATGGAACTAATAAATACCGAAATGGAACTTATAAATACCGAAATGGAATAGACAGAGTGACTAAATACCGAAATGGAACTTATAAATACCGAAATGGAATAGACAGAGTGACTAAATACCGAAATGGAACTTATAAATACCAAAATGGAATAGACAGAGTGACTAAATACCGAAATGGAGATTATAAATACCGAAATGGAAAAGATAGAGTGACTAAATACCGAAATGGAATTTATAAATACCGAAATGGAGTAGATAGAGTGACAAAATACCGAAATGGAATTTATAAATACCGAAATGGAATAGATAAAGTGACTAAATACCGAAATGGAACTTATAAATACCGAAATGGAAAAGATAGAGTGACTAAATACCGAAATGGAACATATAAACACCGAAATGGAATAGATACAGTGACTAAATACCGAAATAAAACTTATAAATACCGAAATGGAATAGATAAAGTGACTAAACACCGAAATGGAATAGAATGAGTGACTAAATACCGAAATGGAACATATAAACACCGAAATGGAATAGATACAGTGACTAAATAGCGAAATGGAACTTATAAATACCGAAATGGAATAGATAGAGTGACTAAATACCGAAATGGAACTTATAAATACCGAAATGAAATAGATGGAGTGACTAAATACCGGAATGGAACTTATAAATACCGAAATGGAATAGATAAAGTGACTAAACACCGAAATGTAATAGATTGAGTGACTAAATACCGAAATGGAACATATAAACACCGAAATGGAATAGATACAGTGACTAAATACCGAAATGGAACTTATAAATACCGAAATGGAATAGATAGAGTGACTAAATACCGAAATGGAACTTATAAATACCGAAATGAAATAGATGGAGTGACTAAATACCGGAATGGAACTTATAAATACCGAAATGGAATAGATGGAGTGACTAAATACCGAAATGGAATTTAAAAGTGACTAAATACCGAAATGGAACTTATAAATACCGAAATGGAATAGATGGAGTGACAAAATACCGAAATGGAACTTTTAAATACCGAAATGGAATAGATAGAGTATCTAAATACCGAAATGGAATTTAAAAGTGACTAAATACCGAAATGGAACTTATAAATACCGAAATGGAATAGATGGAGTGACAAAATACCGAAATGGAACTTTTAAATACCGAAATGGAATAGATGGAGTGACTAAATACCGAAATGGAACTAAGAGGAGTGACTAAATACCGAAATGGAACTAAGAAGAGTGACTAAATACCGAAATGGAACTAAGAAGAGTGACTAAATACCGAAATGGAACTTATAAATACCGAAATGAAATAGATGGAGTGACTAAATACCGAAATGGAACTTATGAATACCGAAATGGAATAGATAGAGTGACTTAATACCGAAATGGAATAGATAACTAAAACAGCGAAATGGAACTTATAAATACCGAAATGGAATAGATTGAGTGACTAAATACCGAAATGGAATAAATAGAGTGACTAAATACCGAAATGGAACTTTTAAATACCGAAATGGAATAGATAGAGTGACTAAATACCGAAATTGAACTTATAAATACCGAAATGGAATAGATAGAGTGACTGAATACCGAAATGGAACTTATAAATACCGAAATGGAATAGATAGAGTGACTAAATACCGAAATGGAACTTTTAAATACCGAAATGGAATAGATGGAGTGACTAAATACCGAAATGGAACTAAGAAGAGTGACTAAATACCGAAATGGAACTTATAAATACCGAAATGAAATAGATGGAGTGACTAAATACCGAAATGGAACTTATAAATACCGAAATGGTATAGACAGAGTGACTAAATACCGAAATGGAACTTATAAATACCGAAATGGAATAGATAGAGTGATTGAATACCGAAATGGAACTTATAAATACCGAAATGGAATAGATAGAGTGATTGAATACCGAAATGGAATTTAAAAGTGACTAAATACCGAAATGGAACTTATAAATACCGAAATGGAATAGATAGAGTATCTAAATACCGAAATGGAATTTAAAAATGACTAAATACCGAAATGGAACTTATAAATACCGAAATGGAATAGATAGAGTGACTAAATACCGAAATGGAACTTTTAAATACCGAAATGGAATAGATGGAGTGACTAAATACCGAAATGGAACTGAGAAGAGTGACTAAATACCGAAATGGAACTAAGAAGAGTGACTAAATACCGAAATGGAACTTATAAATACCGAAATGGAAAAGATAGAGTGACTAAATACCGAAATGGAACATATAAACACCGAAATGGAATAGATACAGTGACTAAATACCGAAATAGAACTTATAAATACCGAAATGGAATAGACAGAGTGACTAAATACCGAAATGGAATTTATAAAAACCGTAATGGAATAGATGGAGTGACTAAATACCGAAATGGAACTTATAAATACCGAAATGGAATACACAGAGTGACTAAATACCGAAATGGAACTTATAAATACCGAAATGGAACTTAAAAGAGTGACTAAATACCAAAATGGAACTAATAAATACCGAAATGGAACTTATAAATACCGAAATGGAATAGACAGAGTGACTAAATACCGAAATGGAACTTATAAATACCGAAATGGAATAGACAGAGTGACTAAATACCGAAATGGAACTTATAAATACCAAAATGGAATAGACAGAGTGACTAAATACCGAAATGGAGATTATAAATACCGAAATGGAAAAGATAGAGTGACTAAATACCGAAATGGAATTTATAAATACCGAAATGGAGTAGATAGAGTGACAAAATACCGAAATGGAATTTATAAATACCGAAATGGAATAGATAAAGTGACTAAATACCGAAATGGAACTTATAAATACCGAAATGGAAAAGATAGAGTGACTAAATACCGAAATGGAACATATAAACACCGAAATGGAATAGATACAGTGACTAAATACCGAAATAAAACTTATAAATACCGAAATGGAATAGATAAAGTGACTAAACACCGAAATGGAATAGAATGAGTGACTAAATACCGAAATGGAACATATAAACACCGAAATGGAATAGATACAGTGACTAAATAGCGAAATGGAACTTATAAATACCGAAATGGAATAGATAGAGTGACTAAATACCGAAATGGAACTTATAAATACCGAAATGAAATAGATGGAGTGACTAAATACCGGAATGGAACTTATAAATACCGAAATGGAATAGATAAAGTGACTAAACACCGAAATGTAATAGATTGAGTGACTAAATACCGAAATGGAACATATAAACACCGAAATGGAATAGATACAGTGACTAAATACCGAAATGGAACTTATAAATACCGAAATGGAATAGATAGAGTGACTAAATACCGAAATGGAACTTATAAATACCGAAATGAAATAGATGGAGTGACTAAATACCGGAATGGAACTTATAAATACCGAAATGGAATAGATGGAGTGACTAAATACCGAAATGGAATTTAAAAGTGACTAAATACCGAAATGGAACTTATAAATACCGAAATGGAATAGATGGAGTGACAAAATACCGAAATGGAACTTTTAAATACCGAAATGGAATAGATAGAGTATCTAAATACCGAAATGGAATTTAAAAGTGACTAAATACCGAAATCGAACTTATAAATACCGAAATGGAATAGATGGAGTGACAAAATACCGAAATGGAACTTTTAAATACCGAAATGGAATAGATGGAGTGACTAAATACCGAAATGGAACTAAGAGGAGTGACTAAATACCGAAATGGAACTAAGAAGAGTGACTAAATACCGAAATGGAACTAAGAAGAGTGACTAAATACCGAAATGGAACTTATAAATACCGAAATGAAATAGATGGAGTGACTAAATACCGAAATGGAACTTATGAATACCGAAATGGAATAGATAGAGTGACTTAATACCGAAATGGAATAGATAACTAAAACAGCGAAATGGAACTTATAAATACCGAAATGGAATAGATTGAGTGACTAAATACCGAAATGGAATAAATAGAGTGACTAAATACCGAAATGGAACTTTTAAATACCGAAATGGAATAGATAGAGTGACTAAATACCGAAATGGAACTTATAAATACCGAAATGAAATAGATGGAGTGACTAAATACCGAAATGGAACTTATAAATACCGAAATGGTATAGACAGAGTGACTAAATACCGAAATGGAACTTATAAATACCGAAATGGAATAGATAGAGTGATTGAATACCGAAATGGAACTTATAAATACCGAAATGGAATAGATAGAGTGATTGAATACCGAAATGGAATTTAAAAGTGACTAAATACCGAAATGGAACTTATAAATACCGAAATGGAATAGATAGAGTATCTAAATACCGAAATGGAATTTAAAAATGACTAAATACCGAAATGGAACTTATAAATACCGAAATGGAATAGATAGAGTGACTAAATACCGAAATGGAACTTTTAAATACCGAAATGGAATAGATGGAGTGACTAAATACCGAAATGGAACTGAGAAGAGTGACTAAATACCGAAATGGAACTAAGAAGAGTGACTAAATACCGAAATGGAACTTATAAATACCGAAATGAAATAGATGGAGTGACTTAATACCGAAATGGAACTTATAAATACCGAAATGGAACTTATAAATACCGAAATGGAATAGATAAAGTGACTAAATACCGAAATGGAACTTATGAATACCGAAATGGAATTTATAAATACCGAAATGGAATAGATAAAGTGACTAAATACCGAAATGGAACTTAAGAATACCGAAATGGAGTAGATAGAGTGACTAAATACCGAAATGGAACTTATAAATACCGAAATGGAACGCATAAATACCGAAATGGAATAGATAAAGTGACTAAATACCGAAATGGAACTTATGAATACCGAAATGGAACTTATAAATACCGAAATGGAATAGATAGAGTGACTAAATACCGAAATGGAATAGACAGAGTGACTAAATACCGAAATGGAACTTATAAATACCGAAATGGAATAGATAGAGTGACTAAATACCGGAATGGAACTAAGAAGAGTGACTAAATACCGAAATGGAATAGATAGAGTGACTAAATACCGAAATGGAACTTATAAATACCGAAATGGAATAGATAGAGTGACTAAATACCGAAATGGAACTTATAAATACCGAAATGGAGTAGATAGAGTGACTAAATACCGAAATGGAACTTATAAATACCGAAATGGAATAGATAGAGTGACTAAATACCGAAATGGAACTTATAAATGAGTAATCACTGTGAAATTATCCTTATTTTTAATAGCTAAATATCAAAATCAAATGGTGTAACTATATTTTTTTACTTTGGGTATAACTATTTCCGTTTTCTTGGAATTCACCCAAATTAGTAAATTACATCTTAAATATTCCATCGAATGTTTAAAGTATAGTCCGTAAGTGTAGATCTTGTTACATATCCAATTTCAGCAGCTTTTCTGACAGATAAACCTTTTTGGAATTCATCAAATGTGTTTTGAATACCTTCTGTATTACGGACTCTATCAGTTTTCCTTTTATAATGAAAAAGCATGAATACGATCGGCAAACTGTCAAATAAAGACACTAATATTAAAAGTTGCAACTAATCTTATAAACGAATGCTATGCCAATAAAAATAGTTCTGCACGTCTTTTTTAATAAGAATTATTTCAATAAATTGTAATGGTGGACTGAATTGGATACAGAGGGAAGGTTCGGACACCGTCCGAACCAACCTCAACAGAAGTGTCCGATTCATCCCAAATGACACTTCAAAATTAAAAACATCTCCATTTTTCTAATATCATTTGTATTATTTTTTTAACACAATAAACATAACATAAAATATTGATATAATTCATACCTTTGAGATTGAGAATCAGTTTCGTATTCATATAGTCCACACACGATCTAATTGAATCACATAAAAATTACATCAATATTGAAGAAAACAGTAAATTACCCCTCGGGGGCGACACACTGCAGCTCCGCACTGGATCTTTCAAATAGCTGACGGGTAACACCTCCCACACATTCAGTTGCAATAAGAGGTAGTTCCAACAATTATAAACATGTTTAAACGAGTTGTCCGAACTATCCCTCTGTCCGAATGCTCTCGGTTCTCCCCTATACCTATTGATGGTGTTTCATACTATTAATTCCAGTAATACACATATTCTAGCCGGTTAGAACTATGTCCTACTCTACACGAATCAACATTCTAGTACAGGTATAAAGCTCGTACAACGGACAGTACACATACCGAAAAATTGTCCACTATGCCGATCAGAGTTAGTTGTAACGTCACATTATTGGTTTAGTTGGCGATTTATACTTCGTAAGTTTTCTTTAACAGCATTTCAAAGAAACGCTAATTATTATTAATAGTATACATTAAAGAAAATATTATAATATTTATTTAACTTACTTATATAAATGAACGAAATAATAAGGTAGGTATAATAACTGCGCTTAAATTACTATAAAATATGACCAAAAAATTGTAACAATTTTTAACTTCACTTACATGGATATATGGGCACTAGGACTTTTCCCCGCCTGACCATTCTCAGCCGGACTTTTCTCCGCCTGGACTTTTCCCCGCCGAATAAAATACCAGTATTTTGGGCTATTAAATTATAATTTTAATAATACAAAGCATTTATCAATATAAGACACATTTTATTAACAGACTTACACAGTGATACAGTCTTATTTTTAGCTTTTATTTCCGTGTGTTTCCCTATTGGTCGCTTTTATTTTAAGACTGTGCCTTCGTAAATTTGCATTGAGATAGTTCAAACATTATGGCAATACTAAGAGTCTAAGCAGCTACGATTAATTCAATTTATTCCAGCTCTACAGTTATACATATCGCAATTGATTATTTTCTTTGCCAGTTATTATAAAAAAAAATGTGATCTATTTACTTTTCGTTGGAATATATACTTTTCCAGAAAACTAATAAATTTAATTGTAGTTTATTAATTTGACAATTAATATATTACAGAATACAGGGTGTAGAAGCAATAACTCTACCAGAGATTTCTTTCTTTCACGTAATATTGGCCTCTATTCACAGTGTCTTTTTTCCTATTATGCATATTTAATATTTATACCTTAAAGCCCGCTTCACACTTGTGTTTCTCAACGCCGCGTTAGAAAATGGTTTAAACATTATTATGAAAATACATAAGTTTAACTCAACTATTAGAGTGTAGAAATCCTTAAATAAAGACATTTCAAGTTGTCAGATTTTTAGGACGATTTAGATTTAATGTCGTACATTTTCTCTAAAAATCTCAAATGAAAAGTAATTATCGAAAGAGTAATTACAAAACGGGTTTAGTTGAAGGAGATGGTAAGTGACCAATTTTCATGCAACAATATGTAAAAAAAAAAAAATATATATATATAAATGGTTAGTTGCAACGACAGACTTTGATTTACAATTTCACTGCAATGGATTCATTGGTCAACCCGATTTATTTTGGATGTTAATTAAATAATCTCAATAGTAAATTGTCTTCCAGAGTTTAAATTAAAAAAAATCAGGCGGGGAATAGTCCGTTTCCCGATATATGTGTACCTACATGCAAACTAATACACATACCATATTTAATATTTTTTTATTAAACTGAAAACAATATAAAAATAAATTATTTCATTTCCTATTACTTCTTTTTTTGTTTGGTATGAATAAATAATTTATATATTAAAAAATAATATAGAAAAGTTACACTTTTTTCGAATTGGTTGGAAAAAAAGGCAAAAACATGAAATAATGAAAATCTTGAAAACAATACATTAAAGTGTTGATTGTAAATTGTAATGCCTCTGAATATAATCAATGTAAGACTAGATAGTTGGTCCCGATTAAATTATTGTTAAACCATATATATAATTTAAAGAGATCGTTGTAGAAAGATGGAGTCCTGCAGAACGTACAGTTTTTGTCGATTCAAAGAACTTCCGCTGCAATAGGTTTACCTGTATACTGTTCATCCTACTATAAACGAATCAACTTTTTGGGTACGCAGTTAGTCATTTTCTACACGAATAACCTTATGATGACTCTGCATCAAACTGAGAAACTCCAGCATTCGTCTATACGAGTAGTTTGTGACTCGTAGCTCTACCCTCGTAACTAATTTCCTCCTGTACGCTATCTCTCACTACACGAAGCTGACAAACATCCTCAAGGAAATCCGAAGTCCCCTCTCATTTAGCTAAGCATCAGGTGATGTGATAAATTATCAGAGTCTTAATTTCACTTCAAACCAAACAATTGTTAGGTTAGCCAAAGTTAAATGGAGACAAAGTAAAAATGGAGTAAAATAATAAACAACAATAATTACCAATAACTTAATAAGTAATAAAAACAACAAACATTGACTCTAACTACGTAGTACCACTCCATTCGAACAGAAATAACAGTAGGAAATGTATTTCTACACTGAGAAAAAAATGCGTGTAAATCTGACTCATCGGTTGAGTCAAGGCTGCAAAACTCCAATATTGGAGTCTTTTTTCTTGATTGACTCTACCTGAGTCAATCTGTCAATGAATTAGGAGTCATTATGACTCTTGCTTTTGAGTAAAATGTTAGGATGAGTCAAATTGACTCACATTTTTGAGTCGGTTTTGGGACAAACTGAAAACTCAAATTTTGAGTCAATTTGACTCGTATATATTTCTCAGTGTAGTTTCCTAAATTTTATCCCGTCTGGAGATAATGTTGCTGACTTTTACACTAAAGCAAACTAGTCTCAAAGAATTATTTCCAAAAGTTCAAAGCAAGTCAATAATAACTAACTATTAGTTTATCATGACATTCATCATTTTGACCATCCATATTTTAATATTTATAATAGAGGTTATGCTATTTCTACTTCATAAAATCGCATTCACTGTTTCCCTCGATCATTATAAAGCTTTACTAATTAAAACATATAAAATGTTAAACAAACGTACCGATAAAATTATAGTTTGATAACATTGATGTATTATTTGAATATGAATACTTTTAATGTGTAGTTATTATTAATTATGTTATTTTTTAATTTGTTTCACGATGTTCTAAATCATACTAGAATTCCTTTTTCACTCCATTTAATTACTATGTTGCTCCCATACTTCCAATTTTCCGACTTGGGAACTCGGAAGTTCGGACTTCCATAATAATTAATAAATCAGTTACAAGAATATATTCATATGGATAGGTTGTGCTTCTTTTTTTCCTCCCTGTAGCGTCATCACTCTTAATCTTACCACAGTCCCTTCATAGAATATTCTATATACTGTAATATTTTACCAATATACTGTGGTCTTAACTCATATCAATATAATTTGGTGTCAGACATGACTACTGCTTCTATAATCAAATTTATTATATATCCATTTCCATACAAAATAAGTTTAAATAAGTATTAGGCTGCACGCAGCCTTAGGTATACTCATAGTAAATAGTACGATCACTGTAGGTGATTAGTCGATTTTATATCTAGGTAGGTACCTAATGTTATTTATATAATTGTGGTAGGTACATTGAATGCACTAACAGTAATTTATCGTAGGTATTAATGTAAAATGATTTAGGCTATACGTATTGGTCATGTTATTGAGAGTTCCACATTCTCGAACATTTAAATTTTTTAAAGTTTTATTTTGATTGATTTCATCCCTGATGTCTTTGAAGTCCCCCTTTAAAAAGCATTTTCTTTTATCCTAATTCATAGAAAATGACAGGTTCTAGGAGTCACAATTATATAATGTTTTGGTTCTAGGAATATTTCCCGGCTAATTTTTGTCCGGTGGAATTTTCCCCGTGGATTATATATTTCTGGGTTTAGATTGGTAAATCGTAAATCCAAAGTTTAGAATGTGAGATGTAATTTACATAAATATGAATCTTTAAACTTGTTTCACGTGTAATAGATAATTTGAAATGAGATCAGAAGCCTAGAAACGGTAGTGACCAAACATACTATGACTCATGATAAAAATATTGAAACATTCGAGTGCATCCAAGATAGCGTCTACTTATTTTGAAAACAACTTGATAGATGTTCGTAACATATTAATTAAAGAAGCTAACATTATGTGGATATTAAAATGCAGTACCATCCTAATACTCTGACTGCATTTAGAATGCTAGCGATTAAGAAACATAAATTCAAAACATCTCTGTTGAGACTCTATCGATTTGACTGCCTAGCTAATGTTTATACTTCTAACACCAACAAAGATAAGCAAATCATTAGATTTATAATAACATGGGATCTTAATCTAACAGTGAAAATCTAATTATATTATAGATTGAATATACATTAAATTAATATAACATTCATATAAAGTATTAATTTCATATTATTGTGAGAATAATTAATTAAGCTAGTGAATGCAATATATTTCTTATATTTCGAGAATATTTATTAAAGCTAGTGATTACAAATCACTACACGATAATTTAAGAGACAAATTATATGATCGTTATTATTTAACCGATATTATGATTGGTACTAAACGACTTGAAAAAGTAGGATATAGATTCATTCATTGTAATCAGTTGGTTTTCTGAAGTTTGCTCTATTACAGCTATCGTCTTTTCCCTTTCACAATGGCGTCGTTAATATTAAATTCAAGTTGAAAAGATATCATTATTTTAAAAAATATTACTTTTTAGTGTAAGATTGAAAACTATGAAATCGTTAATGAAATCATTGAACATATTAATGAACTTATAGTCATATCTCGTCACGAAGAACTGTACAGGTGAATAAAGCCGTAAGTGAATTGCAATCAACAGTTTAAAGTTCCCTCCGCTCTATTTTTTTATTTCTCTTTTCATTAGAACTAATGTTACTGATTATAAAACTGCAAAGCATTTCAAATTTGGTTCTGTAAATTTTATTAAAATATGTAATTTAAGATTTTTTTCCGTTCTTTCTATTACACCTCTGAATTTCAAACAAAGAAACAGCCTCAAATATAGCCTAATTAGATTCGACAATTTCAAAACAATAGCAAAGCTGATTCCATGTGAAGATTTAAAGTGCCTAATTAGGTATTTCTTTCTAATAGTTTTCATATATCATAAATCATAACATTTTTCCTATCTAGAGAACTGTTCACTTTAAAACACTTTACGTATTTGAATAGGTACATGTACCATGCATATACGAACTAACATACCTACTCAATTATGGGGCATTTATCTTCTTATGATTCTCGGAATGAAAAAAAAACGTAAAAAAAGCGTATAACACTGATGTATATTTCAACTCAAGCTATGAAAGCAGTGAGATATTTTGTAAGACATTAAGACCATTATCATTGTGTAATTTTTAAAATGACGCATTAGACGTCAATGAAACATTTTCTGAATTTTCTTGACACACAGTAGTGAGCTATCAATTAAAAAATTAATTTATTCCTAATAATTAAAAAAAGAAATGCGTTTGAATTTATTCCTAATAGGTAATTAATAAAAATTATCCCTGAATTGATTCCTAACAATTAATAAAAAATATACTCTTGTTTATTTTTATTTTTATTTGTTGTTTTAAGAAAATTATACATTTAATCTCGCATCATTAGATTAATTATATCATTCTCGATGAATTATTTGTTTTATATTTAAAAGAATTTTATATATATTATCAGATTTTATTTGGATTCAGCCATCAAAAAAAATGAAACGTGCAACAAAACTAGCGTACCCTTGCTATGTATGTTTGAAAAATTGCAAAGATATCTGCATTTACTGTGAGGTGAGTTAATAATATATATAATCTAAATGTAGTCCCAGACTTGAATTTTTGTAAATAAGTATAATTTTACTATTCTTTAATATGGGCCATCTATATATTCTATGGTCAATTATTAAGGCTGTACATAATCACCAATCAGAGTAAATTCTGTTATAATATCAATATATATTTACTTATGTAGGCTCTTGTTATAGAACTCATTTATTATGTAGGGTCACGATTTTAACGAGTCTTTATTCCTCGAGGGGGGGGGGGGACTTTCAGCGAGAGAATGAGGGTTAAGGGCCTTACACACGTAGGTTTTTTAAAGTCTTTTCACCAGACTTTTTGCTAAGCTTCTCCTACTTTTTCAACAAATTTTTTGAATAATCTAAGAAAAAACTATATACCAACTGAAATAAATAACAATTGTATAGTTTTTTCTTATATTCTCGTGGAAAAAGTAGCAAGAGCTTAGAAAAAAGTCTGGTGGAAAGACTTTAAAAAAACCTACGTGTGAACAGCTCTTTGCTGAAAGAACTATTTAATTCACTTAGGAAAAGCCACATTTAGTGACGGAAAGCTAAAGTTTTCACGAGTCATTGACGCCATCATGTTATATTTCGATGAACGTGTAGATTGAACGAACCTTTTGACAAATGCTGTGCAAAAATTGATAATCACTGATGTTTAAATATTTTCTTGTGATCACTAGATGATTTATGATTTTAATACCCGTTTCTAGTTAAGTATGTTTATATTCGCTCCAAATGCGTCATTTTTCCCTTTATATCCCGAATTAATTTGCACGTAAAAAAAATCCACAATTTGTATATCCTTGTAGAATAAATATTAATAATATTTTTGGAAGAGGACACAGTTAAGTCAAAATGTTGCTTAATTAATAGAAGCAAACACTTTTGTTTTAACCGGTCGTTAAATGAAAATACCTCTAAATTATCACAAAAAAAAAAAACAATCATGAAGGGGACCGATATATCCTCTTGGGATGTAAGGGGTTTGATAATTGCCTTTATTATTCTTACTGCAGATATTTCACACTCAAATATCACTTAACCTATTCTCAATTTCATAATTTGTTTTACAGACTTGTTGTTCTTGGAGTCATTATAACTGTCAAAAAATAAATAAGGCACTACAAAATACATGGCGGAACAACGATGTTGGGTATATATGCATCAGATGTCGCACACATGCTGACAACAGCTTTGACTATTTACTGGGACTAGAGAGATTGAACAAGGTAATTGTAGAAGTACCATCATATGCTACAAAAAGATTTTATAAATTTAAATAATTGGTTATAGCTATGCGAGTTTGAAAATACAGAGATTGATCATAGAATACTTAGACTATCTACTGTATCAGAATAGGATAAATATCCTAAAACATAATAGTGATAAGTATAGGGTTATGTGTATGTATAAGAAAAACTTTCATCATAAGAAAAATTGTTGTATAGCATAGTATTATCACTTATGTTATATTACTTATATTATATTATCACTTATATGATTATATTACCCAAGGTCATTTTTAAATAATATATTTATGAAAGAAATCTCTATATATAGCTCATTACATCCAATTCGGTTTCATACAGTGATACAATTAATGACCAATAAGGTATGGTGATTATAAAGTGGCAGTGAACTTTTTGAAATATTTTTTCTCTCCTGTTAATAAAGCGTTTAATATAATAAAATAATGTCATCAAATTTATATTTTAATTTTAATCATTGACAACATCACTTACAAAGAAAATTCACAATTGATACAGCACAAGTGCACAATATTTTTGAGGCTGTTGTTGGGTCTTTATTATAGTTCTGAACCCCTTTTGAATATCATTTATTTTCTGTCCACTATTATTTAACCCTATTTCAATGCAAGTCTGATAATCTAAATTATAGATATTAGAGCTGGAAATTAGCTATATTATATGAATTTTCTTGATAATGTTAGTCAGCATAGTTTAGTTTACAAAATTGCATATGTTCTGCACAATTTGCGCAATCTCGAGAATGCACTGAGTGTTTTCAAACACCTTTTACCCCCTAGCGTGCGTCAATACCTTCATTTTTATTATAAGTAGATCGAATACTAATACCATGGGTGGGGGTGGGGGTTACATATAGCGATACAAGCAGGCCTCAATTTATGTACACCTCACTTTAATAAAAGTGCTAATAACTTCGAGTCATGTCTCGAAATAAGTACCGTTCGTAGACATAGAGAACGGAGACAATTTTTAGTGATTATTTCACGGTAAATCCCTAATGATTTAAACTAAAAAACATGTAATCGGGTTATAATAAATCTCTCCAAATGTCAAAAGATAAATGCTACAAATGATGCTATATTCACCATTTCCTTCCACGTGACCTCCATTTCTGTCAACACACAAGCGAGTCTTTGCCATCATTGCATTCATGACTGTTTTGATCAGCTGTGGATTTTCTTTGAGTAAATTGACTTCATGAATGATCCTATGTCGCAACACGTTGAGGTTTTCCAATGAACTATAGTACGCCTTATTCTTAAGATATCACCATAAAAATTAGTCGCAAGGCGGTAAATCTGAGGATCTTGCAGGCCACTCAATATTCAGGGCTACAATGCGTTCGCCAAACAACTCTTTGAGCCTTTCTTTGACAATAAGCCGATGATGAAGAGGGGCACCGTACTGGAACCACCAGAGTCTGTTAAATCGATTGTTGAAAACGCGGAGCAGTTCTGGGAGTATCTTTTCGTTGATCATAGTCAGGTAAAGATCCCCATTAAAGTTGCCGTGAAGAGTTCCCCATTAAAGTTGGCCCAATGAGAGAGCCATTTCCGCATAGTCCAATCCAAAAAAGAGAATTTTTCACTTACTCTTATCGAAGTTGAATTCTGGTGGACTGTTTTTCTGTGCATATTGTCTTAGATTATGACTGTTTACTTTACCATTCATTAAAAAGGCTGCCTTGGTTTTGTTTCATTTAACCTTCCTTGGATATTATTTTCCGTCCTTGCGCAAGCCTATTTTATGTACCCTACACTAAAAACGTTTCTGTATCCATACCGTACCATAGATTAAACTAATTTTTTTAAGGATCGACAGATAAATAGTTGCATCATAAAATGTTCTTTACAAAACAGAACTGTATATAATAGCATTCGAGTAATATCAATTCAAAGTAGGGTTAACTTTTTTGTGGGTCACCCTGTATAATAATAATTATTTAACTATTATTTCAATTGGTGTTCATGATACCAATTTGAATAGAAATTGTATAATAATTATTATATTTTCTTTTCGTACGTGTTGCAAATGTAGAACGTACCAATAACTTGTAACTTAGTAGGTACCCATACTACCAAAAATATTTCATAAAGCATAAAATTATTTTTTATTCAATGTAGCACAATAATTACAGAAATCTAAGTATCTATTAATTACTCATCTGTAGTGAATGAGAGTAAGCTATGGTTAGATTTTAAAACCTTTTATATATTAACTATTTTATACTTTCATCACAGTCACAAACACTGAACAACTGATTATTAATAAGCTTATTTATTACTCTAATTCTAAAACAAATTTTCTTTCACTATAACTCATAGAAAATGTGATATATCTATAATCAAGGAGTGACAATTATAATTTTCTTGTTACTTTTCTTCGCTTTATTTACCCTTTGGTAACTAAACTGAGTCGTGATTTGATAACTAAAGCGGGGGATGCCTGTATACATCTCTCCTCCCCTCCCCTCCCCCCTACCAGGTCATTAAAAAATCATGAAGTGTGCAGCGCAACAAAACACTATCGGATGCAAAAAAACTAGATAACTGCCGTTTTTATTCGGGAATTTCTAAGTAATCTTCATCCATATAATAATATAGATTACTTTTAAAAAATAAATGACGATTGCTTTGAAACTATCAACAAATGGCCGTTATGTAGCTCTTGTTTGTTTTATCCGCTAGTGGCTAGATTTTGTATTGTACACTTCTTGATTATTTAATGGCCTATAAATATATGATAGTGTTCAATAAAATAATAACTAAAATGAAGGTATTAACGCACGTTCATCCTAAAAAAAACGCGCAGCGCATTCACTAGAATCTGCAAATTGGTAAATTTAGTGGAACACACATAGCAAGTTTGTACAGATAAGCCATTTATGAGAACCACGCACGATAAACAAATGAATAGGTGTGAAAACTGACAAGATATATACCAGCTTCATTCAGAGTTTTAAAATTTGTTTAAAATAAGGCGACCATATAAAGTATCCTCTATTGTACTGGAATTCAAAAAATTTCTGAAAAAATAGGTTTAAATAACAGGCGTTCGAAAATTTCAGCTAATAAAACAGATGTTTATGTAATGGATTGTATAATTATCCTTGGTTTTGTATTGAGCTGCTTCTCAGATAAATAGGATTTCATTTTATTTTTTAAATATATAATTCAAGTTAATTTTTTGGAATAACAATTTTTTTTTGAAAGCATAATAACGCAGTCTCTGTTATAATGTGTAGGCTAAATTTTCTTTCATATAGAAGAGAGACGACAAACAAATGGATATCACCTACATTCTACATGGTAATACTTGCCAAGTGGAATTTTTTAGACGTTTGTAGGTTGTTTAATTATTTTTCACTACTAATATTGAAATGAAATAATTAAATGATATTACATAAGATAAGTTAAATTAATAATTAGCATTCATATTTAATATTAACATGGAATATATCCTAAATTGTAAATTAATAAAAACTACTAGAATGAGTGACATCAATATTATAATTTAATGCAGAGCCATATATGAAATGAAGATAAGAAACTATTCACCTCTAATTATAGGGGAGGGGGGTCGAAGCGGCTGTTATAATGTCTTGAAATTCAAATAATTTATTGTCAATAAATGCTTCAGTAAATGTATGTAGCTATTCATATTTTGTAATTTTCAGAATATAGATATACAAATATCTTATATAATTTTTTATTTTTGTGATACACAGCACAAAAAGATTAATCATTTTGATACTTTGAGAAATGATCGTGTCCGTAATGGCATCAAATAAGTGATCATTATTAAGGTGGGCAAAAAATTAACATTTTTGATATCACTTATGGAATAGTAATTTAAAGTTGATATGACAAGTAATGGTACGTGTAATGAAATTTGAGTGAATTCTGACATGATTAACAGTTGCCCCCCAAGCGATTCAAATATCAGAAAAGTAACATTTTTAGTGATTTTACTACATATTGGCAAAAAACTCATAAACTGATATATTATAATTTAGAATAGGAAGGTAGCTTGAAATAGTGCCTGCGGTGCCTGCCTGTTTATCATTAAAAAATATATTCAGTTTTATTATTTTACTGTTGCCGACCAGCATTAGAAGAAGATTGCAATAAAAATTAAGGCAAAGACAATAAATTTCAAATTACAATTACAATCTACAAAGGGTGTTTAATACTTTTATATTTCAGAATATATATATAAACAATTTACAATAGAAGATATATACACATTATAAATATAATACAAAATAAGACATTTCGTGGAAGAAATGTCCGTGTACGATGTGTTGTATACATCTCTACAGTCACGGAAAAGAGTCATGTGATTTGATGCTTTACGAAGTTACTAATTTCAGAGTTAAAAAATGAAATTTCATAAATAGTTTATAATCCATAAACAGTACCATATTAAGTTTTTTCTTTGATAATGGATTCCTTTTTTTATTAAAATACCTTAAAAAGACATTAATTGTAGTGTAACAACTACCAATTATTATTTGTTAGATGTATATTATATTTTAAATCTAAATAACATATAAATTGTGTCAAAAACAATATTATATTATCACTAAAATTTATGTTTAATATATATAATATTTATATATTATTTGATCTATGATTAAATTGAGATTCCGTAACTGTAGTCAAATATTAGAACTATTGAAAATGAATGCATTCTTCTAAAATCTGAATTATAATGGTTAGAGTTAAAGATAAATTCACATTCGATTTTGTTTTTCAGTTATCAACATTCGTTAACATTGAAATTGTTTTCGAAATCTTACGAGAGGTAATTTTTAAAACTATTTTTATTATATTTTTTTAATTGTTTATGTTTATTTTAAATGTCAATTTATTAATTTTAATTTATTTTCGATGAAGGTTTTAGATGTTAATTACATTCGATAATGAATTGTTAATTACGTATTGAATAGGTCCCCTTCTTTACAGGCTTGTTCCAATCGACGCTTCAACAAACTCAAACGTGCTTCGAACCGTGAAAGTTTATTTATGATGGAAGTCCCAGTAGTTAGGGATCTGAATCCAAAGTTCAAAGATGCACAAGACAGAACTGCTAATAGCATTTTAAATTCCTTCCATACGTCTAAATTGACTGCTTTACAAAGTACTCCAAATGGAAACTGTTTTTTTAATTCCGTATCAATTGCATTATGTGGCAATGAGTCACGATCTATTGAGCTGAGATACAGATGCTGTTTGGAAATGGTAAATAATATGAAAGAAATCTGTATTCACCCTCAGTTTAAACGACTGACAAATGTTTGCCCCACTTACAGAAATGATTGCTTCAATTGTACGAAGCTTGGTGAATATTCGTCAATGCACATGTTTATTGCAATGGCAGGATTATTGAATTTGACAATAAATGTAATATATCCTGCTGTTAATGGAACTGATAACTACGTCTATAAGGTTATGAATACAATTTTGAAACCGTCTTCAATTGATATTGCAGATGAAGGATCTATTAATCTCATGTGGACAACCTTAAATTATCCATCGAAACCAATTTCTAAAGAACCATGGAACCCGAACCACATCGTGCCTCTTGTTAGCAGTGTAATTCGGAAGCATGATATAATATGTACATCAGTTGAATCTGTTCCAATTCAATTGAAAGAGAATTGTTTGAAAGAAATTCCAATTGTTGTTGAGAGTGATGATTCTTCTGAAAAAATAGACGAAGAAGAAAATGATGTGGTGTGCATCAATGATATCGAAGGAGGGTTCAATTCCCCTGATATTACTTTTTCTGCCCCTGACACTACTATCAAATATGATAAAGATGACGTCTCTTCTAACCATGCTTTTCATGATGCAGATGATCCCCAACCTGTTGAAGATGACGTCTCTTCTAACCATGCTTTTCATGATGCAGATGATCCCCAACCTGTTGAAGATGACGTATCTTCTAACCATGCTTTTCATGATGCAGATGATCCCCAACCTGTTGAAGATGACGTATCTTCTAACCATGCTTTTCATGATGCAGATGATCCCCAACCTGTTGAAGATGACGTATCTTCTAACCATGCTTTTCATGATGCAGATGATCCCCAACCTGTTGAAGATGATCAAGTTAATTTCTCAGCACCTGATGTGGCTGATGTTGTTTCCGGTTATAGTTCACAAAAAGGTTTCATGACAGTTCACGAGATACTTAATCGCCTCTCTGTCCCTTACTCCATATTATCAGATATCCCTACAGGAAAAAAAGAAGGGGTATCTTACATATTACAAAATAATATCAATTTAAAAAGGAGATCCAAAGGGAAACCGGCTGACTTTTGGGATGACTGTGGAGCCTGGTTGAATGGCTCATCTCCAGAATCTAGTTTTCTAATCATTGGAAACAAACCAGTGTCAATAGTTAAGCGCAATGGAATGTACAGCTCGGAAAAAATGGTAAACAGAAAGCGCACATATATTGTAATTGAACCTCAGCCCCTAAAGAAAGACATACTCATTATTCATAGAATTTATAATATTCTTAAAGCTTCTAATAAAGATTACCTATATAAGAGAAGAATTACTTGGTTTGTAAACGTACCTCCTCAATTCAACATACCAAATAATATAGCACTAGTGGAATATGTAGGGAAATTTCCTCCAAGAACATTTCACGGCAACGTGAAATGCCAAACTTCCAATGTTAATTACATAAAAACAAAACAATGTGTAATAGAAGACTTGAAAGAAGTTTTAACAAATACAGGAGTAAAGGATGTCGAGAGAAACTTTCGTAAAAAAGAGGAAGAACATAACAGACAAAGAAATGAAAAACAAATAAGAAATGTAAAATATGCTGTGACCAAAAATTTGAAGCAACCAGAGGAAATTGGAAACGCAGCTGATCACATTATAGCAGTTGAAGAAATGACTAAAACTCATCCATTTGTGCAGCGTGTGATCCACCAAAAAGGATTCAATCACCCATTAATTGTGCTCTATTTAGAACAACAAATCAAAGATATAAGAAGATTCTGTTGTATAGATGGAGGAACTGTACTGGGAATGGACAAAACATTCAATCTAGGTAATTATAAAGCATGCTGAATAATGCTCAATTATGATAATTTTTAGCCCCAATTTGTTTGTACTCAGGCTGTAATGCATTGTCAATACATATAATATTTTTCCTTAAAAAGGCTATACATTAATTGTTTAAAATTTCCGAAAGCTTATAGAAATTAGAATATCATTGATAGGATTAAATTTTGTTCAAAGTATATAAAAATAATTAAGATTTATTTATTACTGTATGTAGTTACAGGCATAACAGTACGTACTATTTAGGCTCTCATTTATTGTTTCACCATCAGATATTAATTATATACAAGAAAAACGCGTAAATTAAGTTTCTACTCATTCAATTCATTATAGTTAGTTATGTTCAAGTATATATTATATAATTTAATCAAAGATTATGAACAATTATTCTGTACTTTATAGATTTTAGAGCAGTTTTATCAAATATTATGAAGCTAAATTTTAATCGTCAATCACAAACGTGTATATATGTCAATATCTTTTGTATCATTTCAGGAGATTTCCATGTCACAGCAACAGTCTACAAAGATTTATCCGTGGTGAGAAGGAGCAGTATGGAGCATCCCATTGTATTTGGCCCAATTCTGATTCACGCAAATTCATCAACACAGGCCTTTACCTCCTTCCTTCATTGTATAGCTGATATCCTAACTCCGAATGAAATTGCCAAACTTGTCATTGGAACTGACGAAGAACTCGCCATGAAATGTGCAATAGATAAATGTTTAATTGGATCAACCCACATCTTATGCACTCGTCATCTCAAGCAGAATTTCAATAAGTATATGGATGAGAAGGTTGGTTATCCACTTGTTGACCGACAGAGGATAAGCAATTCTATTTTTGGAGGAGAAGGAGTGATTTGCAGTGCAGATGACGACATCTTGGAGTATAGGTTTCAGAATCTAAAATCGAAAATTGCTGATGATCCGAGAGGAAAGAAGCTGTGGCATCACTTAGAAACCAAATTAATGCCGGTTATAAGAAAACACATCATAGATCCAATCAGAGGGAAGAAAATAAGAGATATGTGGACAAATAACAATTGCGAGAGTGCAAACCACGTATTAAAATCTGCAACGAAATGGAGAGTGTCCACATTACCTAAATTCATATCAATAATGCATGAAATTATCACCTCCGAGCAGATGGAAAGGATAAGAGCAATCAGAGACAGAGGCAATTTCAAATTGTCAACCAACTTCAAAAAACACCAAGTTTCTCTGGACCTTTGGTCAGAGATAACTTCAGAAAACCGTCAGAAGAGAGAAGGAAGATTCTTAAATGATTATGGACGACAACTCTCGAAGAATGTCAGCTATTCCAGTGATCATACTAGGAGCATTTTGAAAACTCCGAATTCTGGGAAAAAACCTCATCAAAGAAAGAGAAAGAGAGCAGCTCGTTCTAACACATTTGTTACTAAAAAAAGGAGGATTTAAAATTTCAGTTTTATTTTAGAGAGAATTTTTGTTCTAAACGGCTTAGTCGGCTATTTTTTTTTTGTTATAAGCAGAAAGGAATACATCAAATTATTGAATATGTATATTTATTGAAAATTTAATTTAGATTATTTAATTAATTATGATAGAAACGGATTTATATATATATTATATAATTATATGTATATAAATATTTGAGATTCTAAATATATTATTAGAATTTCTGTATTTATAATTTACATTTTTGTATTAGTCTCTTTTCCTCCGTCGTTTCAAACTTGAACAGTATTTCCAGGGCATAAGTGAAAATCTAATTGTTTTCGTATTTTCTTGTAGAAAGATTAAATATTCTGTGATTTTATTTGTGCAGAATTGAATAACAAATCCGAAAATTATTTTAGTTTTTGCACTATTCTATAGAGTTTCACGAGAAGCAATACTTACCAATCATCAACCAAGAATTTACATAATTGCGAACCACATTTATATTTTGATATAAATAGTTATTATCGTAATTCAACTAATATAAAAGAATAAAGCAAATAGATAAAATTTATCTTCTTATGATAATGTATGAACTAATATAGGTAAGCAATTTCGTTGACTAAAAATACACAGGGGACCTCTTTAGTGTAGTCCCATAAGCAAGATAGTTTAACAGTACTGAGATATGCAGTAGATTAAAATCGATTTATAACTACAGAGAACACAAATGAAAGGATTGGAAAACAAAACAAATCTCTATTATATACTTAAGTGGAATATTACTCGGCTAATTATCAAGGCACAGCGAATACAAAAGATATGCCCAAAGATGTATAATAGCTTATATTGATCAAATAATAGTGATAAAAAAATAAGCCTACTTCGCTCTATCACATGATCCCGTAACTAATTGAAGTAGTATACGAATTTTCCGTTATTCTCAAAACACTGAAAGTAAATATAAAATCCGCATAAATATGAAAGGAGTAATACTATTGATAATTGTCGAAAAGTTACTTTTATAAGTTACATATCGGTATTTAGTCACTCATTCTATTCCATTTCGGTGTTTAGTCACTCTATCTATTCCGTTTCGGTATTTATAAGTTCCATTTCGGTATTTAGTCACTCTGTCTATTCTATTTCGGTATTTATAAGTTCCATTTCGGTATTTAGTCACTCTTTTAAGTTCCATTTCGGTATTTATATGTTCCATTTCGGTATTTAGTCACTCTATCTATTCCATTTCGGTAGTTAGTCACTCTCTCTTTTCCATTTCGGTATTTATAAGTTCCATTTCGGTATTTAGTCAATCTATCTATTCCATTTCGGTATTTATAAATTCCATTTCGGTATTTAGTCACTCTATCTTTTCCATTTCGGTATTTAGTCACTCTTTTAAGTTCCATTTCGGTATTTATAAATTCCATTTCGGTATTTTGTCACTCTATCTACTCCATTTCGGTATTTATAAATTCCATTTCGGTATTTAGTCACTCCATCTTTTCCATTCCGGTATTTATAAGTTCCATTTCGGTATTTAGTCACTCTGTCTATTCCATTTCGGTATTTATAAGTTCCATTTCGGTATTTAGTCACTCTGTCTATTCCATTTCGGTATTTATAAGTTCCATTTCGGTATTTAGTCACTCTTTTAAGTTCCATTTCGGTATTTAGTCACTCCATCTATTCCATTACGGTTTTATAAATTCCATTTCGGTATTTAGTCACTCTGTCTATTCCATTTCGGTATTTATAAGTTCCATTTCGGTATTTAGTCACTCTATCTATTACATTTCGGTATTTAGTCACTCATTCTATTCCATTTCGGTGTTTAGTCACTTTATCTATTCCATTTCGGTATTTATAAGTTCTATTTCGGTATTTAGTCACTCTATCTATTCCATTTCGGTATTTAGTCACTCATTCTATTCCATTTCGGTGTTTAGTCACTCAATCTATTCCATTTCGGTATTAAGTCACTCTATCTTTTCCATTTCGGTATTTATAAATTCTATTTCGGTATTTAGTCACTGTATCTATTCCATTTCGGTATTTATATTTTCCATTTCGGTATTTAGTCACTCTGTCTATTCCATTTCGGTATTTATAAGTTTCATTTCGGTATTTATTAGTTCCATTTCGGTATTTAGTCACTCTTTTAAGTTCCATTTCGGTATTTAGTCACTCTGTCTATTCCATTTCGGTATTTATAAGTTCCATTTCGGTATTTATTAGTTCCATTTCGGTATTTAGTCATTCTTTTTAGTTCCATTTCGGTATTTATAAGTTCCATTTCGGTATTTAGTCACTCTGTGTATTCCATTTCGGTATTTATAAGTTCCATTTCGGTATTTAGTCACTCTTTTAAGTTCCATTTCGGTATTTAGTCACTCCATCTATTCCATTACGGTTTTTATAAATTCCATTTCGGTATTTAGTCACTCTGTCTATTCCATTTCGGTATTTATAAGTTCCATTTCGGTATTTAGTCACTCTATCTATTACATTTCGGTATTTAGTCACTCATTCTATTCCATTTCGGTGTTTAGTCACTTTATCTATTCCATTTCGGTATTTATAAGTTCTATTTCGGTATTTAGTCACTCTATCTATTCCATTTCGGTATTTAGTCACTCATTCTATTCCATTTCGGTGTTTAGTCACTCAATCTATTCCATTTCGGTATTTAGTCACTCTATCTTTTCCATTTCGGTATTTATAAATTCTATTTCGGTATTTAGTCACTGTATCTATTCCATTTCGGTATTTATATTTTCCATTTCGGTATTTAGTCACTCTATCTTTTCCATTTCGGTATTTATAAATTCCATTTCGGTATTTATTAGTTCCATTTCGGCATTTAGTCACTCTTTTAAGTTCCATTTCGGTATTTATATGTTCCATTTCGGTATTTAGTCACTCTATCTATTCCATTTCGGTGTTTATATGTTCCATTTCGGTATTTAGTCACTCTATCTTTTCCATTTCGGTATTTATAAGTTCCATTTCGGTATTTAGTCACTTTATCTATTCCATTTCGGTATTTAGTCACTCTATCTATTACATTTCGGTATTTAGTCACTCAATCTATTCCATTTCGGTATTTATAAGTTCCATTTCGGTATTTAGTCACTCTATATATTCCATTTCGGTATTTATAAGTTCCATTTCGGTATTTAGTCAATCTATCTATTCCATTTCGGTATTTATAAGTTCCATTTCGGTATTTAGTCACTCTATCTATTCCATTTCGGTATTTATAAGTTCCATTTCGGTATTTAGTCACTCAATCTATTCCATTTCGGTATTTATAAGTTCCATTTCGGTATTTAGTCACTCTATCTATTCCATTTCGGTATTTATAAGTTCCATTTCGGTATTTAGTCACTCAATCTATTCATTTCGAATGAAAGATCCATGTTTATTTATTATTTTAATTTTATTACTTGGCCATGTTATTGTTAATTTGTTATCAGTCTGTGAAGCGCGTCCATGTCGCCAAAGATCTTTGGAGACTATATTAGAGGGAAAATTCATCATAACAAGATGTAAAGAATCTCAAGATCTTACTCTTAGACTAAGATAGTCTAAAATAGTCACTAAGATTCTTAGTGACTATTTTCTAATTAATTCCTATGTTGACATGTTATTATTGGAGTCTGGAGAGATTTTGAAGGAATTTGGTCATTTTGGAGATGCATTTGAAAATTTTTGAAGACTTAATTGTCCTCCACTCTGGAAAAAGTGGTCCTTTCTGTCAGAAAGCTATTTCTCAGATTTTTGAAAGAGTCTGAGCCAGTCTGGAAAAATAGGTGCTTTCTGATGAACTAATTACTCTGTTGGAGTTTTACAGACTTCAAAAATTAATGGTAAATTGCTAAAAATTGTATAATCCGCATTCCGCAGCATTTAGCCCAGTCTGTATTTGGTGCAAAAAATCCCACTGACTTTTTCAAAAAGCAAAGAAAAACCACCATAAATTTCCAGTAATTTGGCTGATCCACCAACATTTTCCCAATTTTCATGTCTGTTATACCCCAATCTTCTACCGATAAGATAAAGATAATGTTTAGAGATCAGTCGGAGAGCAATATTAATATGTTTCAGTTAAAACTTTTGCATTTTAATTGGAATCTTGATGAAATTAATGATATAAATGAAAAAGTAGAATATTTTTGTAAATCTTTGAATAGCATGTATACGAGTTGTTTTCCTCTAAAAGACTAAAAGTTAAATACTTGACTAGAAAAAGGCTGAACAAACCGTGGTTGAGTGGCGAGGTACTAGAACAAATTAAAATTAAATCGCAATATTTCAAATTATATAAACCCCGTATAATAAACAAGCAAGTAAATAATTTTGTTAAAAACTGGTGTAATAGAGTAATTAGGCAGGCTAAACGTAACTATTTTTACAACTATTTTACCAAGTATAAGAAAGATATGAAAAGGTAGTGGTCAGGCATTAAAGATATAATATGTGAAAAAAGTAAAACTGGAAAAAAAACTATAAATAGCATTGTAATAAATGACGCCAAAGTAACCAATGAGAAAGAAATAGCTAACGCGTTTAATAATCATTTTGCCTCAGTAGCCCACAACCTAGAAAGGGAACTTCCACCCGATGATAATGTACCACCTGTAGAATTGATACCTATACAACCTAACTCTTTTTATGTATATCCTGTGTCAGCTACTGGATGTGAATTACTTATCAGTAAATTAAAAAATAGTACATATGGGAGGGATTTAGTATCAACAAAACTCATGAAAAGGATTTGTAATTATGTGTCTTTACCTCTATCTAATTTAATTAATGAATCATTCCGTGTGGGTGTGTTTCCGGAAATTCTAAAAGTAGCGTGTGTAACCCCCATACATAAGAAAGGCGATAAAGAAAGTGTAACTAACTATAGACCTATAGCCGTATTACCGTTAGTATGTAAGATTTTCGAGAAGACAATGGCAAATCGCTTAACGAAATATGTGTACAAATACTCTATAATCAGCCCGCATCAGTTTGGTTTTCGCAAAGGGAAGTCAACAGCTGATGCAGTGTCTACCTTGATGGATCATATTTATGGTAAGGTAAATGCAAGGGAGCACAGTGTTGCTGTATTTGTCGATGTGTCCAAAGCGTACGACTGTGTAAATCATGAAATTTTGCTATCTAAATTGTTCCAATACGGCATCTGAGGCACTACCCACCATTGGTTTAGAAGTTATTTGAGGGATCATCAACACTGCATTCGAGTAGGTAGAGAGACTTCTGAAGCGGCTACTATAAATATATCAATTCCGCAGGGCTCGGTGTTAGGCTGTATATTATTTTCTTTATATGTAAATGAGTTGCCTTTGGTGTCGGACTGTATGAAGACCATTTTATTTGCAGATGACACTGTGTTTGTGCATTCCGACCCTAATTACAGCCAGTTGATTTCAACTTTCAATACCGAGTTAGCAAAGGTTAACCAGTGGTTCTTACGTAATAGATTAACATTAAATGTGGATAAAACAGCAGTATTGAAATTCACTAAGCGCAGACATGATACTGATGTAAATGGTAATAAACTGTCCATGAATGGCAAGGATATCATGTTTGCTTCAGAAGCTAAATACTTGGGTGTTATAATCGATGATGATATGTCATTTAATAGTCACATTAATTATGTTTGCTCAAAAGTGTCGAAGAATATTGGTGTTGTGTACAGGATGTCATATTATGTTCCCGATGGTGTATTGTTAAACATGTATTATAGTCTTGTATACTCAATGCTCATTTACTGTATCACTGCTTGGGGAGGAGCGACTGCTGGACAGGTAGACAAACTCCTAATCCTACAAAAAAGGGTTGTGCGTATCATTTCTCGTAGTGGCTACCGTGATCATACCAACCGTTTGTTTCACCGCCTGTCAATACTAAAAATAAGTGATATCTATTACTTTTTGTGTTGTGTTCTCGCTTTTAAAATTAAAGACACATTTACAGTTCCTAGTCATGACCACAATACGAGAGGTGTTTCAAACTATTTTGTCCCCCAGTTCCAGCGGCTGACTTTGACCCAACGCTCACTCTCATATGTACTGCCATATAAATTTAATGCTATTTCCCAATATATTAAGGAAAATGAATCTTTTAATACATTTAAGGGAATGCTAAAAGAATACCTTGTTGAAAGATACGTGGAATGATTCAGCACTAACCTGTTTTATTATTTTATGGTTGCTGTATATGAAGATTATTATTTGAAAGTTATAATTGATTATATATGGAAATCAGTAGCTTGCTGTAGTAGTTATGTTTAGAAAGTAGATCTCCTGATTTTTTTTGTTTGTTTATTTAAATATTTAACTGTCCTAAAGACCTTGATTTTGGTCTAAAAAGGACTTGGAAATTTTGTTAAATATGTACTAATTTATTGTAATTTTTTTATTATTCTTTTGTTTCCAATAAAACTATTATCCTATTATTATCCTATTATTATTTATCCACCGAAAATTAATGGTAACATAGGAATAAATAGCTAAAAAATATGAATCCACTGACTTTGCCGGAATAGTATTTTCAAAGGGATAAAATTCCACCGACATGTCGGTGGAATTTACCATGAAATACAGTCTGGGCATTTTGCATATAGAGAATAGAGTTCATCTGTTAGCCTAAGCAGTTTTCCAGACTGGCTTTCTGATGGATTAATCTCTCTCTTGGCCATGTATTAGTATAAGAGAATGTCAGTTAAAGCCAATTAATTGTCTTAGATTTGAAATGGTCAAATCTCAGATATATCTAATTGGCTTTAAATTTTGAATTAATTCCTATGTTCCCCAGTTTGTATTTGGTGCACTGAACTCCTAGTCCTCTGACTTTTTCAAAAATCTGAGAAATAGCTGCCAACATTTTTCATCAATTTGTCTAGTCCTCCAACATTTTTCCAGATTCTCCTGCAAAAATTAATAGTAATATAGGAATTAATCCAGTCTGCAGAATATGGGAGATATTTGGGATATTCTCTCCAAACAATTTTGAATTAATTCCTTTATTTACATTAGTTTTGCTATGAACAGAATAAGAGATCTCTACGATTACGAACACTTTACCAGTTTCTGCAAACTGGGAATTAATAGCTAAATATCCCAGTCTGGCAGTCTGTAAAGAAGGTCCCCTCAGACCCACTGACCCTGAAGTTTTTACAGAATTTGGGATTTGGGCTCAGCAAATAACCCAAGTAATAAATCATGTCCAAACTCGCCATTTTAATGGCGAGTCTGTGACAGTTATTTTGAGCCCTTCAAATGCAAATGGCGAGTTTTATCTATTTTTCTCCTATGCTACAATGCTATTTTGGAGAGAATTCATGAAAATTTGATCATTTTGGAGAGAATTTGTTGAATTTTGGAGAGAGCTGGAGAGTTAAGTGGCGAGTTTATGAGAACTACTATTTTACTTGGCAAATAACATGGGAACATAGGAATTAATTACAAATTGGGTGCAGGATTAATCCACAAATCCTGCTGTACTTTTCAGACTGTAAATATCCTCGACATTGCAGGAATTTTTTCATTAGAGAAATTGAATATCTCCTGAGATATCTTTGGAATTTACCACCAAATACAATCTGGTATGTTCCCATGTTAATTTTGGCTTGAAATCTTCAAAAATGAGCCAAATTGGCTTGGCTCAGATATTTTGTGAAATGTTGGCTCAAAAATTGGCTTACAATTTTCCAGCCTCTTAAACATGGTCTCTTGGAGTTCAGCAAACCTTAAAATACAAGAGTAAATTAATAGGAACTTCAATTTGACGTCTGTATTTCATGGTAAATTCCACCGACATGTCAGTGGAATTTTTTCCTCTTGAAAATAATATTCTGGCAAAGTCGGTGGATTTTTAGCTATTTATTCCTATGTTACCATTAATTTTCGGTGGAAAAATGGGTAAGATGTTATCATGTTGGTGGATAAGCCAAAATTCTGGAAATTTATGGTGGATTTTTTCAGCTATTTCAAAAAGTCTAGACATTTTCTGTGTGAACAATCCTTTATTTCTTCATATATTTATTTTTTATATGCATTTTACTGAGAATAAAAGCTAAAATAGGAGATTCCTTGGAGAACAGTTTACCAGAATATGGAAAAATTTTCAAAGACTCTCTGCGGGAGTTTTTGATTAAATTTTATAAATTGGAGATCTCTGCGGGAGATCTTGAATTAATTCCTAGGTTACCATTAATTTAGCTGTGGGAGTCTGGGAGATTCTGAATCTGCTAGAGCTACTGACTACTGAGAGTTGGAGAGTAACCGTCTCTCAAATTAAAGTCTCTGCGGCCACTCTGGAAAATACCTTAGGCTGATAAATGAACTTTAGAAGCTAGATTCTGCAGATTGTACAGTTCCCATTAATTTAGTACTGTATTTTAAGGTTTTCTAAACTCCAACAGAGTGATTAATAATCCATCAGAAAAGACCACTTTTTCCAGAGAGGCTCTGCGAGAGCCGGGAGAAGAGACTCATTCTGCAGACTGGCCAGTTCCTGCAGTCTGGCAACAGAGTAATTAATCCATCAGAAAAGACCACTGGTCCTTTTCCAGAGTGGCTTGGTGAAACGATTGGTAAATATACAGGATCCCAGACTGTATTTCATGGTAAATTCCACTTACTTGTTGATAGAATTTTTCTCCATTGAAAATAATATTCTGGCTAAGTCAGTGGATTTTTCGTTATTTATTCCTATGTTACCATTAATTTCCGGTGTAAAAATGAGTAAAATGTTGGTTGATCAGCCAAATGACTGAAAGTTTATGGTGGATTTTTTCTGCTTTTTCAAAAAGTCAGTGGAATTTTGTGCACTAAACACAGACTGGAGTCAGGATCAGTTTGTTAGATTTTCCCATTTTGGGAGTGATCGGGTCAAAGATCAAGGTCAACGCCATTTATAACTCAATAACTCAACTTGCTTTATTGGTAAGGACGTGTTTGTGACTGTTATTTTTAGCCCTTCAATTACAAATGGCGAGAAATATCAAATTTTCTCCTATGCTACAATGTTATTTTGGATAACATTTATGGTAATTTAATCATTTTGGAGAGAAATTTAGTCATTTTTGGAGAGATAAATGGAGAGTTTATGAGACATACTATTTAACTTGGATTGTCAGAAATTTGATGGGACAATTGGACAATGTCCATGAACCATCTGTTAGAATTTTTGGAGTGATCCAGTCAAAGGTCAGGGTCATTTATAACTCAATTACTCAAAGAGTATTGAACATATTGCATGAAACTTGGTGGGACGATTGGTTGCTATCCAGTCACCAGTTTATTAGATTTTGGTAGCAAATGGATAAGCGTCGGCGAAGGTATGCGCTCTGCCTCTACCGACTACCGTGTGCAAGTAATCTAGTTACATGTATTTTACTGAGAGCAGAAGCCAAAATAGAGGATTTCTTGGAGAACACTTTACCAGTTCCTGAAGTCTGGGACTGTAAAAGGAGCCATATTAAGCCTAGTTTTTAGCAAAAACTAAGCCCAAATGCTTAGTTTTTTAGATATGGCACAATGAAGTTTCCGGTTGGAATAAAATTAAACTTGCATAAAACACAAGGCTTCCCTGTATTTGCTTGCGACTAGTTTGACGTACTGCCCACTTCTATGAAGTGTGCAGTACAGCAAACTTGCGGACCAGTCTGCAAAGCATTCGCAATCAGTCTCCAGTCTAAGACTCCAGATATTTAATTTTTGGGGCAATTTGTCTTCAAAGATTTTCAAATATCTCTCCTAAATAGGCAAAAATCTGAAGATGCTCTCAGATAATAACGTGTAGACATAGAAATTAATTGGAAAATTGTTGCTGGATAATTCATTAGACTAGTTTCAAGATTTCCATAGTCGCAGGATAAACTTTACAACTTCATGCATCTTTTGCAGACTGGTATAATAATGCAGACTGGGCTGCTGGTTGCAGTAAGTAATTTTTAAAGTAAAATAGTATTAGCTATAGTATGGCTGCCACTGTATACATATGGTTCATAAATTCTCCATTTATCTCTTCAAAAATAGCCAAATTTCTGTCAAATGATCAAATTGTCATAAATTCTCTCAAAAATATTAATAACATTGTATGTAGCCCAGTAGCATAGGAAAAAAATATATCTCGCCATTTGCAATTGAAGGGCTAAAAATAAGTTCACTCTACATAATGTAGCTATCTACTCCCGCTGAGATTTTAATTTGAGAGACAGTTACTCTCTGATTCTCTGTAGCAGATTCAGAATCTCCTGCAGCTGAATTAATGGTTACATAGGAATTAATTCATGATCTCCCGCAAAGATATAAAATTGGGCTCAAATTTGTCACAGAGAGTCTTGGAAAAATGCTCTATATTCTGCAGTCTGGAATTATTTAATTTACTCACAAAATCACCATTAAAATGTAAAGTTTGGACATTTTATTACCTGGGTTAGGTAGTGTGCTGCAATTTACCTGCTTGACCCTAACTAGGTCTTTTTGACTCTTTCCTGATGAATTGATTACTATGGAGTCTCGTTACCAGCCAGTGTTACTTGTTAGCATACCAGGTAATAAAGCGTGTTCATTGATTATTGGACCTCACTGTCCCATGGTTCACGTTATTGTCTAGCACAGTATGTCAGCACTCGGCAGACTAGCTGTCAGTTAAAGCCAATTAATTGCCTGATCGCCACTGTAATAATTTTCTTGCATTTCAATCAAAAGGTCAAAGCTCAGTCAGATAATAGTAGATATGTCTAGTATCTATCTAATTAGTATAAAAAATTTGAATATTAATGTTGGCTTCAAATGTAAATTTAAGTTTTTGACTTAAACTTATAGAAATTAAGAATGAGCCAAAATTAGCTTTGTTCAGAATTTTTGTAATATTTTGGCTCAATCAAAATTTCAAAATTGTCTTGGTACAATATGACAGCCCAGTCTGTGTTACCTACAGAGTAAATTCCACCGAAATGTTGGTGGAATTTTTTTCCCATTCAAAATAATATTCTAGCAAAGTTGGTGGATTTTCATCTATTTATTCCTATGTTACCATTCATTTTCGGTGGATAAATGTATTTAAATGTTGGTGGATTTTTTCGAATTTTTGAAAAAGTCAGTGGGATTTTGTGCACCAAAAACAGAATGGCCTGGCAGATTGTAAACCATCTTCAAGGAATCTAATTAATTAGGCTGCCTCTTGAATATGGATTGGACCATTCTTGCCATTTTATTGGTGATTTTTGGACAACTGTTTTGATTTAAGATCTCTTCAATTTAAAATTGAGAGAGAAAAAGCTAATTTTCTCCCATGCTTTGTATGCTACAGTGTTATTTAATTTTGAAGAGAATTCATGAAATAAGAAAATGGAACATTTCTAAGTTTCTGTGAGAACAATCCTCCAACATGCTTTGTTGGAGAACAATCCTCCAACATGCTTTGTTGGAGAACAATACTCCAACATGCTTTGTTGGAGAACAATACTCCAACATGCTTTGTTGGAGAACAATACTCCAACATGCTTTGTTGGAGAACAATACTCCAACATGCTTTGTTGGAGAACAATACTCCAACATGATTTTTTACCTGTATTTCTTGGAGAACACTTTACCAGTTCCTGCAATCTGGATGTCTTATCATGTCTACTGATAATTTATTAGAGTTAAATGTTAGATCTAGTTGTGTTCCTACTACCTAGGTAGGTGCCATACAATAAAACATATCCTTTCTCACCATTTTAATGGCCAGTTTAGGACAGTTATTTTGAGCCCATCATTTGCATATGGTGAGAAATATCTAATTTTATCCTATGCTACAATGTTATTTTGGAGAGAATGTATGATAATTTGATCATTTTGGAGAGAAAGCTGGAGAGACGAATGGAGAGTTTATGAGCCATACTATTTTACTTGGGGACTTAGGTGCTCTATAATCATTTAGATATGCTATGATATTAAGTAGTGCTATTACTTAGGTATTTGAATTTGATTACAATTGCTTTACTACCTGATTTGCTAGTTTGTCAGGTATATTTTAGAACCTACGAGTAGAAATTAGAATATTGGTGACTGGTGAGGATCTCCTAATTTCTTCATATGTTACTAAAGCCAATAAATTTATATATTTCATGAAGTAAAAGCTAGTATCAGTTAATTAATATCCATTTTTTATTAACAGACTTTCTCTTTGATTTTGCATTATGTGTTCAAGAGTTTCTTGCGGTTTAGAGCCTTCTCATGTTTATGATTTAAGAGATGCATTGGATGAGACCAGCCAAAATGGGTGAGTTTTTCAACTGACTATAAATAGATTGCTTGATGAAGTCTGAAGAATTTTATGTAGCTATCAATTACCCAACTGTAAAGCTATAATCCAACTAACTTATCATTTTATAGCCACTCCTCTTTTTCTATTCTATTTTTTTAAGCTATAACCTTAACTTATTCAACTATAAAATATTGGATAATGTTAGTTTTCAAACTAATTATAATAATTTAAAACTTGCCATTTTGATAAATCTATGCAGTTAATTTTTCAATTAGCTAAATCTAATAGCTAATTGACTTTTACAGGTACGACTTCACGTGCATTCCTATCGTACACCCACGACTGATTACAGAGCACAAAGGAGGTGTTGTTGGGAAGAGGGAAGGACCCTACACTAGACCTGACCTGCTTCTAACCACATCAGGTAATGTGTAGCTATTACTGATAGACAAAGTGGTAAAAATGTATACCCATTGTCATTATTTTAAACCGCAATCTGTGGTTTCTGTGTCACAGCCCTATATAGCTTTCAAATAATTTAAAAACATACTTGCATAAGCTACTAGCTATCAAGGTTTTAATAGATAAGAAATCATTTTTAATGTCCTAAGTCATTAACATCTTATTTTATTTTTTCATTACAGAATGGAGCAGTCTAGTGGTCGGTGTTCTGAACCGTGAGAGTTGTTACGGTTGTGACAGTAACTGCCGCACCACGGTTGTGAACAGCGAGCAGGCAATATTGCAGGAGTTAACCCTAGCGGCCCATGTCAACATGCCTGCCGTGATGGTCACTCTGACCTCTGATAAATCTGTCAACTTGGCCAGACTCATCCATAATAAAATAGTATCTTCATACTCTTTTCAAGTGAGATTAAAATCTTTGTCACTGTAGCCTCAGATTGTAGCTAGCTAATTTTTGTAAATTTTAATTTGTATTGACTCGTAGATATTGTATGAATATTCTTCACCGTGAGAGTTCATCCCTAGTGGAATATTATTTGTTTATTGACTATAATTAGATATTTTATGAATGTTCTGATTGTAAGAGTTCATCCCTAGTGGAATATTATTTGTATTGACTGTAAATAGATATTGGATGAATGTTCTTCACCGTAAGAGTTCATCCCTAGTGGAATATTATTTGTATTAACTGTAAATTGATATTGGATGAATGTTCTTCACCGAATTGTCTTTTTTTATATTTTACAGTGTTTATCAGTTTTTCAACACTACTTTCAGTTTTAGAGAATTAAATTGTTAACTAGCTTCATTTTTTTAGGTATGGGCTAGAGTTCCTATGGTTGCTCCCAAAGATCAGTCCCTGCAGTTCAGGTCGGACATGTGCACAGACAACGCGCTGAAAACAGACACCTGGACGTGGTGGCACCGATTCCACTCAGTCGCCAACGTGGAGAAGAAAATAGGTAATGAATAATTTATTGTTCATAATACTGATATTCAATAGCATGGGATACGTTATTGGTGGACACACTGTATAGAATGCAGTTTATTTTGTATCTGTGATGTAGCTCTACATTAGCTAATTATTTATTTAGTTGTATCTGTGATACAGCTCTACAATAACTATTCAATTAGTTGTATCTGTGATACAGCTCTACAATACTATTAATCAGTTTTATCTGTGATACAGCTCTACAATAACTATTCAATTAGATGTATCTGTGATACAGCTCTACAATAACTATTCAATTAGTTGTATCTGTGATACAGCTCTACAATACTATTAATCAGTTTTATCTGTGTTACAGCTCTACAATAACTATTAATCAGTTTTATCTGTGATACAGCTCTACAATAACTATTCAATTAGTTGTATCTGTGATACAAATCTACAATAACTATTTAATCAGTTGTAGCTATCTGTGATACAGCTCTACAATAGCTAACTATTATATTAATTTGTATCTGATAATAATAGCTGTATTCAATAATAGGTCTCTGTCTTGAGCTGAGTGCAGATCTACCAGATAAGGAGATCATCGACAGGTGGCTCGGAGAACCTGTCAAGTGCACCATTCTGCCCACTGACATCTGGCTGACAAACAAGAAGGGTTTCCCCGTGTTATCTCCCGCTCACCAAAGCGTAGTCAAGAGACTGTACAGTTTGCACACTCAGTTCGTAGTGACTGGGCATTTGAGGCACGGGAATGTCAAGTTCTACCAACAATATTTAGACCATATTATCCAGGTAAAGAAAATTATGTGTCAAAACTCTTTCTTTATACAGAATTGAAGTATAGCTGAATCCTTTCGCCCAAGTTATCTTTGATTTTAAATAGGACTGTACTGATAGCATGATTATTAATAATACTTGGTAATGGTAATCTGCAGATACAGATACCTATAAATTACAGATATTCTGATATGTAAAAAATGATCGATATAATGAGTGCCTATAGATAGCTACCGATAGAATTGGTACTGCCCAATTCTAAGTGTGTTGCTTTGATTAGCAACAAAAATTCTATTAGAATATCAAAATAATCTGTCTTTTTCTTTTGCATTAAATTAGTTTTAACAGTAGCCAAACTGGATAGCTAATTGTATAACATCTAAAAAAAAATATGAATGGCTATAATAACTTCAAATTATGTGACTGCTACAAATAAAAATAATCCATTATGTCTCTAAAGGGCCGTACTCATGCAGGGTTTTTTAAGTCTTTTCACCAGACTTTTTGCTTAGCTCCTCCTACTTTTTCCTCGAGAATATAAGAGAAAACTATATAATTAATATTTATTTTATTTGTTATCCAAGATACCTGCAGGTAGCTATCATGGATACCAACTAAAATAATTAATTAAATAAATATAATTTTTTTCCTATTCTCTTGGAAAAATTAGGAGGAGCTTAGCAAAAAGTCTGGTGGAAAGACTTGAAAAACCCTACGTGTGTACGGCCCTTAACCACAGTCACATTCTCAGGCTTCAAAAGGCACCGAAATTGATGACCCTCTGGTTCAGTACGCTAGAGGGTATGAGGACTACCTTCAGTGCCCTCTGCAGCCCCTGATGGATAACCTCGAGAGCCAAACCTACGAAGTCTTTGAGAAGGACCCCATCAAGTACCAGGAGTACGAAAGAGCCATACACGATGCACTGCTAGACAGAGTGCCGGAGGAGAGCAAAGATGACATCACTGTGTGAGTGGGGCTGTTATTCACCATAATTTAGCTAATTATTATAATTTAGCTAGTTTAAATTATAAATTATCGGTCGGCTTCACATCTTCGGTCATATAAGAAAAAACAAAATATAATGGCTAACAATTATAATATTGTTTTTTCTTATATGACCGATGATGTGAAACTGACCGATAATCCGTAATTTACCTACTTAAAATAATTTACTTGGCTATTATAATTTACTTTTTATAGCTAATTTCTTTTTAAACTTAAATTTGTTCTCATAAGGGAATTCAATTCCATAAGAGATAATTGTTCCTAGTTGAAATTTAATTGTTCCTAGTTGAAATTTAATTGTACCTAGTTGAAATTTAATTGTACCTAGTTGAAATTTAATTGTACCTAGTTGAAATTTAATTGTACCTAGTTGAAATTTAATTGTACCTAGTTGAAATTTAATTGTACCTAGTTGAAATTTAATTGTACCTCGTCGAAATTTAATTGTACCTAGTTGAAATATTTAATATGAAATGTACATCTCTACAGGGTTCTAATGGTTGTTGGTGCCGGACGAGGTCCTCTCGTCAGACGTGCCATCGTAGCTGCAAGTCAGGCTGACAGGAACATCAAACTTTACGCTGTGGAGAAAAACCCCAATGCAGTTCTTACCCTCTTCGCACTGAAGGACATGGAATGGGGAGATAGGGTTGGTTCTCTAGAAAATAACTTAATTAAGCCATCAGAGATATTACTTTAGTTAAGTACTCTTTGGTAAGTTACGAATTATTATACAGATTCATATTTGTGATCATGTAAGATAAAATTCCAACCCTTTCTAAGTTTTTTTTTCTAAGAGTTTTTTTTGCGATAAATATTTTCGAAGATTTCTTCTAAGTCATTTGTGGTGTTCTAGCTGATGATATAACTAGATTGAATATTTATATTTTTCATGTAGTTGTAATTGCTAGGTACACAGTTTGTGTAAAATCTACCTACTGGCTAAGTTGTAGCTAGGTGGAGGAAATCAGTTTCCCATACTTCTTTAAAAAGCAAAATTTATCATCAAATCTGAATAAAATACTTTTGATTGGTTTAGAAGTTTAAAATTAACTACAAAAATACAAAAAAAATATATAAATCCAATTTTTTCACTCTCCAAAAAAACATAACTATTATTTTACTAATATATTAAAATAAATAAATTGAATGAATAAATTTATTTATTACAAATAAATTATAATATAATATATATAGATCATCTATATATTAGCCAACATGCGTTGTGTTAGCTACAATTTACCATCCTTTCTCTGCCTCAGGTTGAAGTCGTTTCTTGTGATATGCGGGAGTGGAATCCCCCCGAAAAGGCAGACATTCTCGTATCGGAACTCCTTGGCTCTTTCAGCGACAATGAACTATCACCAGAGTGTTTGGATGGGGCTCAGAAGTTCTTGAAAGGTCAGTCACTTACTCTGAAGTCCTTTGTACACAGTGTCTCAGAAGAATCTGTCCTATATCACATGTAGAACAGGAAAACAAATTTGTGCTGCCAGCTCAATAAATTTAATACTCTTCATCTTAAAGGAAATGCACCATTTGTAGATAAATTTTTGTTCCTAATCACTAACTTATAATTTAATATGTAATATATTATGTAAATGGTTAAAAAAGAAGTTTCTAATTTCAGATGACGGCATATGCATTCCTCAGAGCTACACCTCCTTCATAGCCCCTCTACAAAGTCCCAAACTGTTCAATGAGATCAGAAGCTGTAGAGAGAAGGACAAACACTTCCTCTGTCACTTGGAGACGCCCTATGTTGTCTTCATGCACAATAAGAGGGAAATAGCCCCCTCCCAACCCCTCTTCACCTTCTCCCACCCCAATAAAGGTAAGAAAAACCCCTCTTCACCTTCTCCCATCCCAATAAAGGTAAGAAAAACCCCTCTTCACCTTCTCTTATTCCAATAAAGGTAAGAAAAACCCCTTTTCACCTTCTCCCATCCCAATAAAGGTAAGAAAAACCCCTCTTCACCTTCTCTCACTCAAATAAAGGTAAGAAAAACCCCTCTTCACCTTCTCCCATCCCAATAAAGGTAAGAAAACCCCCTCTTCACCTTCTCCCATCCCAATAAAGGTAAGAAAACCCCCTCTTCACCTTCTCCCATCCCAATAAAGGTAAGAAAACCCCCTCTTCACCTTCTCCCATCCCAATAAAGGTAAGAAAACCCCCTCTTCACCTTCTCCCATCCCATAAAGGTAAGAAAACCCCCTCTTCACCTTCTCTCACCCCAATAAAGGTAATTTTTTTAACCTTTAACCTAAGAATGTGAAACTGTCCGATAACTAGAAACTTTTCCTAATTTTTTTAGAACATAGGTACTACTATAATTTGACTGACTTTTGCCTCTACAGACGCAGTCATTGACAACTCGAGACAAGGTTCCCGGCAGTTCAAAGTAACAGAGGACAGTGTGATGCACGGCATAGCTGGTTACTTTGAGGCCACACTCTACAAAGAGGTCAAACTGAGTATCCGGCCTGAAACACATTCACCCGGCATGTTTTCGTGGTTCCCGATACTCTTCCCCATCAAAGTGAGTTATACTCCTTAGATTCACTGGTTTACACCAACATTCAATGTTGATTGAATTGATTGTACACTTATATTCATATTGAATAGATTATAGCTACACTAATATTCATATTATACGCTAATATTCATATTGAATAGAGTATGCACTAATATTCATATTGAATAGATTATACACTAATATTCATATTGAATAGATTATACACTAATATTCATATTGAATAGATTATACACTAATATTCATATTGAATAGATTATGCACTAATATTCATATTGAATAGATTATACACTAATATTCATATTGAATAGATTATGCACTAATATTCATATTGAATAGATTATACACTAATATTCATATTGAATAGATTATGCACTAATATTCATATTGAATAGATTATACACTAATATTCAATATTGAATAGATTATGCACTAATATTCATATTGAATAGATTATACACTAATATTCATATTGAATAGATTATGCACTAATATTCATATTGAATAGATTATGCACTAATATTCATATTGAATAGTTTATGCACTAATATTCATATTGAATAGTTTATACACTAATATTCATATTGAATAGATTATACACTAATATTCATATTGAATAGTTTATGCACTAATATTCATATTGAATAGATTATACACTAATATTCAATATTGAATAGATTATACACTAATATTCATATTGAATAGATTATGCACTAATATTCATATTGAATAGATTATACACTAATATTCATATTGAATAGATTATACACTAATATTCATATTGAATAGATTATGCACTAATATTCATATTGAATAGATTATACACTAATATTCATATTGAATAGATTATGCACTAATATTCATATTGAATAGATTATGCACTAATATTCATATTGAATAGATTATGCACTAATATTCATATTGAATAGATTATGCACTAATATTCATATTGAATAGATTATGCACTAATATTCAATATTGAATAGATTATGCACTAATATTCATATTGAATAGATTATGCACTAATATTCATATTGAATAGATTATGCACTAATATTCATATTGAATAGTTTATACACTAATATTCAATGTTGAACAGATAGTACCTAGTTACATGAATATATGATATTGAATAGATTATACACTGATATTCAATAGATTATAGCTCTACAAAAATTCTATAATATTGAATAGATTACATGAATATTCCATATTGAATCTTTCATACCTCCCTTACAAATATTCAAACAAAAGGTGTACCTATCCATTCTTTTGTTTTTCACTCAAAATCACTGAAATAGAACGGTTATTGTAGAGTGTTGATTATAAAAATCTAAAGCATATCGAAACGAAAATAAGATATCAAACTTTATGAGGTTTTCTGATGAGAAATATTATCCATATTTACTAAAACTATCAAAAAGTGCTTGGGGATATCTCTAACTTCAACTAATTTCCGCTTATGATGATGAAAATGGTGTTCGTATATGTATGCAACTTCATTAAATTTTATTCTTAATGAATATATATAATTTTCTGTTAATAACATCTTTCACCCTTTAATCCCAGGAACCACTAAAAGTTCACACCGGTGATGTGGTTGAGATCAATTTCTGGCGGTGCGTCTCCAAGAAGAACGTCTGGTACGAATGGTGCATAACCGAACCAACCATTTCAGCGATACACAACCCTAATGGTAGATCTTACACCATCGGGTTGTGATGCTAGTCATCTATACTAGGTAGTAGTCAACCATACTAGGTAGTGTTACCTCTCTAGGTGTAGAAGAGTCCCAAACTAAAGCCACACTAGCAAACTAGTTCCAACTGTTAAACTATGTTTATTTTTCAGTCAGTTGCTGCAACTGATGTGTTAAGTTAAACTAATTTTACTTCTATTTTTGACTTTGAAAACGATTAGTATTGCTAACTTCTATTAAATTCAAGTATAAATATACTATTTAAAGAATCTATTTTTTTTAAATATTTTGACTGTATTCTAGGTTTTTTTATTTTTACAGAACTAGTGTGTGCAGGTTATTTAGCTTGGGGTCCTTCTATTATAAATCTGCAGCTCATTAGTCTTTCTAGTTTAGATTTTGGTATGCAGTAGGCATTTAATTAACTCATTCCTTCGCTTTTTTGTATCTCAAATTTGTTAATAATTGGAAACTCTTATCTTGTATATTTTGAGGAATAATTTGAACCTACCTACCTGCATGATAATTTGAACATATCTGCATGATATTTTTAATCTTGAAAGTTGCAAAATACATGAACTGGTATGTTTTGAACTACATGAAGTGGTAGCTATGTTTTGAACTACATGAAGTGGTATGTTTTGAACTACATGAACTGGTATGTTTCGAACTACATGAAGTGGTATGTTTTGAACTACATGAAGTGGTAGCTATGTTTTGAACTACATGAAGTGGTATGTTTTGAACTACATGAAGTGGTATGTTTTGAACTACATGAAGTGGTATGTTTTGAACTACATGAACTGGTATGTTTTGAACTACATGAAGTGGTATGTTTTGAACTACATGAAGTGGTATGTTTTGAACTACATGAAGTGGTATGTTTTGAACTACATGAAGTGGTATGTTTTGAACTACATGAAGTGGTATGTTTTGAACTACATGAAGTGGTATGTTTTGAACTACATGAAGTGGTATGTTTTGAACTACATGAAGTGGTAGCTATGTTTTGAACTACATGAAGTGGTAGCTATGTTTTGAACTACATGAAGTGGTAGCTATGTTTTGAACTACATGAAGTGGTATGTTTTGAACTACATGAAGTGGTATGTTTTGAACTACATGAAGTGGTATGTTTTGAACTACATGAAGTGGTATGTTTTGAACTACATGAAGTGGTATGTTTTGAACTACATGAAGTGGTATGTTTTGAACTACATGAAGTGGTATGCTGTTGAATAAATTAACTGGTATGTTGAATAAGACTTATGGTTCTTCTCTATTTTCTCATTTGATGGTCTACAATAATCTTCTCAATCACTTATTTGACTTCCAAAGATCACATTTCTTAATTAGGATGTAAGAGAGGCAGCTAGTAAATACATGGAGGTCTAAAAAGCGTTTCATTATTCCATCACTTTAAAAACTTAGTTGATTTTCCCCAGGGGCTCTATCCTGAAGCGGTCTGTGGTTAATTAAAGAGAAGGGGGGAGGGGGGGGGAGGTAGCTTCCCTTTGGACCCCTGAACTGTTGTAATTTGGTTTATGGATTGTCTTAGGTCCATGTTTATCATTTTTTTAACGCTACCTGCAGTTTTAGAGGATAGTGATAAGGTTATGCTCTTCAACTACGAGTTTTTAAACGTTTGGTTAGGATTCAATTATATATTCTAACATTGTCCTTTCCCGGCTCATTTCTTGGTAATAGAACTAAATTCAAAAAGTAGCTTTTCTCCACCAAGAGCATTATCACTAGAGACCTGACACTGTGCATATAGGTGCAGTTTTTCCTCTGCATGTATTTCAAGAGTATAGAATACACACAATTTTAAACATGGAACAAGATGGTGTATGATTTTCAAGTCGTGATTAAAGTAATGAAAAAGGTTCGAAATACCCTGTCCATAATCCAGTAACAGATTAACTTTATTCCATATTCTGTAACTTTGAACATATAATGTGCCCAATATATTGAATAATTTCTGTCTTATTATATGCATTTAGGTCCAGCATATATGCCATTGATTTTTATGCAGAGATAGTCGTGTAATAAGTTGCATATTGCTTATTTTTTTTACACTTATGGTGGTAACTGGTAGGTAACTTTGTCTACGATTTTTTTTTTCACTTTTTTATAGTATATTCGAGCTCCTTCGTACTTAAAAATTACTTTAATGTAATATAGGCCTAAATATAATGAATAGCATTAATATTCGTTGCAAGATGGTTTAATGACTAGTATAATACCAAAAATATTCCAATCTGGATAATGTGAATTTAAATATACGGATCTTTCCCATTTGACAACCCCCACCAGTTTTAATTTAAATTAATTTTTTTATATGTATTTGTCCTTAGAATCCCGAAATACATATATCGAATATATTTCCAGTTTCCGTGATATTTTCAATTTATGACTCCACTGCTGATATATGTGTAAAGAGGGGCGTGCCACCCGGGCCCACCCCCATACCCCCCTGCCAGGACATTAGACAATCATAAAGTGTGCAGTATACAACACACTAGTGGATACAACAAACTACATTTCGGCTATCTTTGGCCAAAAAGCGTGAAAACACGAGTTTTTTCAAAGTTCTCAATCCTTCAGTAATGCATATGAAATAAATAACTTTAAACCCTCATATCTCAAAAACTATTAGTTTCTACGAAAAACTGTTTTCATTTTCGGATTCTATGGACAAAAATACATATAAAAAAATAATTTGAATTAAATTTGGTGGGGGTCGTCAAATATGAAAGATCCAAATATTCAATTTTTCATTATTCTCTTTCATTTATTAATTTATAAAATTCAAGCTTACATGTTCATGATTTTAATCGTCAAAACAAAACTGGAATAAAAATAACTATGACGTCATTCTCAGCTCTTTTTAAATAATTATATTCTTAGAAAATTCTGAAGATTTTGATGTCACGTTTATTCAATGTTCTAAAATGAAACACATTTATATTCTATTTAATCTATAATAATTTCATTCTTTAGAGTTACAAAAAATCATAAAAACAAATGTGTATATGTAAGAAAACTTATGGTTAACAGTATTCTATAATCAAATTAATTTGAACTCCAGCGAATAGCCCCTCCCAGAACCCCTGAACACTTTGTTTACATTCAAATCCGCGTAGTAATCTAGAACTGACAGTTACATTTAGAATAATTCCATTTTTGATTTTCAATTAATATCATTTATATTTAAATAATTATTCAATTTTAATTAGAAGAAATAGTTTTATTGAAAAGGAATCCAGTAATTGCGAATAAAAATATATTTCATATCTCCGCGGAAGAATACATTTCAGTCTGTTCAAGATTTACAATAATATTCAGTGAAAACAAATGTCTTTTATTCCGCTATCTGTGTATTTAAATTCAATCTATCTATATAATTACATGGGATTGGCTGTAATAACGAAGTGTTTTCTAGCATAGTAGAAGAGAACAAGTGTTTGTATTGATTTATTTAACTTTTGTTGTCTAAAATAAAGTAGGTTTTTCTAAAATATAGAAAAAGGATAGGGTTAGTGCCTGATTACTCACTTCAGTATTTGACATAAAATTCACTCATTTAGATTTCAAACTTTCAGTTTGGCCTAAATTCATCGTGATTTGTTTTTATATATGATAATAATTATTTACTGCAGTTTATTTGCCTAGAATATCATAGTCAAGACCTGTTGGAGTGAAAACTCTCACCATTTTATTTTTTCCCAATGTGCAATTTGTATTTTCCACTCCTGTATCCATAGTGACCAACTCAGTCTGCAGGTTCTTATTTATTATTAATCCCCCTCTTAATAGTCCATTTAAAACTTCTTTGATAGCTTCAGAAGCTACTGACTATTTATGTATATATAGCTACCTACATTTAATTTACGATGCCCGAGGCAGTTCCCGTTACCAATGGAGAATCTTCTCCGAGTAAGAGAACTAAATCTGGTAAAATGATTGCGTCCCGAATTAAACTGCTCGACAACACCCATTTGGAAGTGACATTAGAGGTGAGTTGAAATGAATATTTTCCAGTCTGCAGAAACTGATAAAGTGTTCATAGATGACCAGTCTGCAGAATATGGGAGATATTTGGGATTTTCTCTCTGAACAATTCTGAATTAATTCCTATATTTTCATTAATTTTGCTACAAACAGAATAAGAGATCTCTACAAACACTACCAGTTTCTGCAGACTGGATAGGTGATAGAGATATCTTATTCTGTCAGTAGCAAAATTTTGTAAATACAGTAGATATAGGAATTAATTCAAAATTGTTCGGAGATAATATCCCAAATATCTCCCACATTCTGCAGACCGGAATATTTTTTAGATGCTATTTATAAATTATATATATTATATTTCCTTTTAAAGTTTTTCTTTCATATATTTTTAATCACTGGCCTACATGTAATAATTAAATCATTCATTTATTTCTTTTTAAATATGTGATCTAATTCTAGCCTTCTACGCTAATTAAATTTAATAAATTATGATTATTATGCAGTACATAGTATCTACCTAATTAAAATTTCCTTTTCTATTTTCTAAGATTTTTCTCTTATGTTCACAAATTATAACTATTATTTATTTTATATCTTGATTTTGTTGATGATTAAACTTTTCATTCTAATTAATTTGACTTAGTTGTGAGTTAAATTTTTATAATAATAAGTAATAATATAATAATTATTTTAATAAATTTATATAATAATTATTGTAGATATAAAAAATAACAATAATATTTGTCCTAAAATTTTCTAATGAAAAATTGAAAAGTATTTTAAATAATTAGGTAGCATTGTAGCAATTTTAAATTAATAGCTAACTGATCTTTTTATATCAATTGAACTGAAAATAGCTAGGCTTGTCTATAAATTAAGTTTATACAATAATTCATTCAAGCAATCTGTGCTGATACTAAATTTATTCTTTTACATCTGAAGCAGCTGTTCACCTTTCATTCATTATTATTTTCTTTCAGAAAAGAGCCAAAGGATCAGATTTGATGCAAAAAGTTGCTGATCAGCTGAATCTACTGGAGAAAGATTATTTTGGTTTCAATTATCACGATGTCACTGGACAACTGAATTGGCTGAACTTGGAAAAGAAGGTGAGGAACTTTTCTTTGAATGAAATTTTTCTTATTCCTAATATGTATACCAATTTACCATGCAGTTAGCTATTTCATCCTTTTTGTTCTTTTTAAAACAGTAACAACACTGATATTATTAAAAACTATATATTTAAAAATTATATATAGCTAGATACTTCAATATATAAAAACAATATTTTGATAATAGAAACTAGCTAGCTATAGGTAGAATCCATACAATTTCTGTTTCATCATATCTAATAAATTTACTTTAGCTATTTAGAATATGAGATGATTGATATGCTCGTAAGTATAATTATTATTGATTATGCTATTGAATTTATTTTATTATTTTTATATCAAGAAATTACATATATATTTCAATATTGAGCCAGTATGAATTGAGTTAAAACTTTGTGATTTAATATAGACTATATTCACAGATTGGATCTCAAATCAAAGGTGCCTGGGAATTTAGTTTCCACGTCAAGTTCTACCCTCCAGATCCGTCTCAGTTGGCAGAAGATATCACTCGCTACCAGTTATGTCTTCAGGTAACTAAACACTCCAATTCACTTTAGCTATTATTTACTCTCATGTTGAATACATTTTATTTTCTATAAATGGAAAATATTGACTAGAAAAACATTTAAATAACTAGGTACTTTGTTTTCTCAGCATTTTATTTACATACCTGACTAAAGTAGCTGTAGCTTTGGAAATTGAACTTCTTTCTTGTTTTTACATACCATATAGCTAGTTATGCTTCCGTATTCTATTTAAAATAAATCTAGTCACACACTGTTGCCTTTAAAATTTTAATTAAATTCTCATCTTTTTTATTTGAAAAGTTTCCTTCTTATTTTTCTGTTAAGATTTTTTTCTTGTTTTCAATGAACAGTTTTGTGTTTTTAAATATCAAATCTCTCCAGTGTCATCATCCATTGCATTGATGAAATTTAGCTATTCATTTAGCTACCCCTTTATCTTTTACCATTTGTTCACCCTAGTCTTATTTTTCATATTACCAATAGTATTCCAACTTGCCTGAAAAGGTCCTGCAACATACAGAAATTTATAAATGAGTTTGAATAATAACACTACTTTTCATTCTTTTAATGTGTAGCTATTATGTTCTTTACTTCTCAATAAATTAGTTCAATTTTTTCCCCTTCCTGAAGGTTCGGCAGGACATTCTCTCCGGCAAACTTCCCTGTTCTTTCGTCACACACGCTCTGCTAGGCTCCTACTTGGTACAGTCGGAGATTGGAGACTTTGACTCCAGGGAACACACTTCTCCGAGCTACCTCGACTCTTTTGTCTTTGCACCTGAGCAGTCTGAAGAACTTGCTGAGAAAGTCATGGAATTGCACAAGACTCACAGGTAGCTTTCCTTGTAAAACCTAGATATATTGATACAAAAATAACTTCTCATAAGATAATAAAAATTGATAAAAAATAACAAAAATAATAAAAAATTAGCTTCAAAAACTATAAATAGCTATTTGGAGTGATTTGAATAAACTATCAACATTGATTGGTTAATTAATTTTTTTCCAAAACTCAAATTAGATATGTGGAATGTTTGGAAAAAAAACTGTTGACTTTAAATGGTGAATTTTTTTCCTGTAAGGAAAATCCCGTGTTATCAGACTGGTTCACATTTGCGATCAGAAAAGAAATAAAATTTAGCTATTAAATTTTTTTATAGTTTTTTCTTATAAGATCTGAAACTTATAATATAAAATATCAAGTAGCCATCTCATATTAGCTATAAATAGCTAGCTATTAAGTAAACTTGAAGATGAAAGTTAAATTTATTAGACATGATGAAACAGAATTGGATATTTAGTAGCTAATTCTATCTATAGCTACACCATTTTAGCCTCAAATTAAAAAAGTCAAGTTCAAATGAAAGGGAGTGAATTTCGAATTAAAATTAGTAAACTTCAAATTAAAAAATATCAACTTCAAATTAAATAAAGTGTAGCTACTTCAAATTAAAATAGATCAATTTCTAATAAATATAACTCAAGTACAAATTAAAACTTTTAATCTTTTTTTATAAAATATCATATAAATTATGAAAGATGAACTAAAGTGAAGATCAATTCAACCATCTGATAATCAATGGAATAATATGAATATTCTACTGTATCCATTATACATGAACTTTTGACTTAATATATTTGACTGACTGTTTAACAATAAAAAAATATGATATTCGATTTGAAATTGAACTCTTTTAATTTAAAGTTGACTTTTTTTTATTTGAAGTTTACTAATTCGAAATTCACTTGTTTTAATTTGACGCTAAAATGGTGTATAGCTGTGATACTTACCATAGCTATTAGTTAATTTAATTACTAACCTTCTCTGGTGAACCCAAATCTTAGAATTAGGTCATTTAGAAATATCCATAAAAATCTTCTAGAACCCCTAGCTAGTTTCAGTGTATTTTGCCAGATAAATGTTTTTTTTAATTCTCCCAGAGGTCAAACCCCTGCAGAAGCAGAACTCCTCTACCTAGAAAATGCCAAAAAGTTGGCAATGTACGGCGTGTCCCTCCATGCCGCCAGAGATGCTGACGATGTTGAGATAATGTTGGGGGTGTGTGCTTCAGGTCTACTCGTCTATAGAGACAAGTGAGTGAACAATATTTTTTTCTTTAAAAAGACTAGAAATGTAAACTAACTCTACTTTTGTTGTTTTAACTGATTCCTATAAACTAAGGCTCTACCGATAACATTATTATTATCAATACGAGTTCCGATAGTTAAAAATCACCAATCAAATATATATCTTCATCTGTAATCTGTCGATTATTACCAAAATAAATTGTTGATATAACTAGTACCAATAATATCGGAACAGCCAGACTATAAACTATAATGAATTTGTTTTTAACACCAGTGCCAAATCCAATTAAATATATATCTTCATCCATCTTTTTCTATCGATAGGTTGAGAATAAACAGGTTTGCCTGGCCTAAAATTCTGAAACTGTCCTACAAGAGAAACAATTTCTACATCAAAATACGTCCAGGAGAGTTTGAGAATTACGAGTCTACCATTGGCTTCAAGCTGGCCAATCACAAGGCAGCTAAGAAACTCTGGAAAACTTGTGTAGAACATCACACCTTCTTCAGGTAGGGAAATTTAAAATGTTATGTCAATGTTTGGAATTTACTGAAGAGAGTATAGGATATCTAGGGTAAAGGGTCGTACACACATAGGGTTTTTAAGTCTTTCCACCAGACTTTTTGCTAAGCTCTTCCTACTTTTTCCACGAGAATATAAGAAAAAACGATATAATACATTCAGGTATATTGGATAGCTACCGACTAAAATATATAATAATTATATCGTTTTTTCTTATATTCTCGTGGAAAAAGTAGGAGGAGCTTGGGAAAAAGTCTGGTGGAAAGACTTAAAAAACCCTACGTGTGTACGGCCCTTAAGTTCTAAATTATTTGACTGTTCCACATGTGCAATCATTAAGAAAAAGTGAACAATAACTTTTATTACACTCCTTTAATCGTATCCATGATACCTGTAAGTAGTTATCATGGATACCAATTAAAAGTAAATAATTATTATATATTGCTATTTTGTCCTATATGATTGAAAATGTGCAACTGTCTGGTAATTTGAAATTTATCTGATGTAGCTAGCTGTTACAATTGCTATATGCAATAAAAAATCGATAACTATGAACGATACTGTGGAATGAAATTGTGAATTTGATTTTAATACAAAGTCAATATCCGTAAACTTACAGTCAATGCCATAGAAAGAAATAAAATTAGGAGAGAATTAGCTATTTATAATATTACTGAATTATTTTAGAGGGTTAAAAGTAAACTGATTTGACTGTTTACCTGTTTTTGTGCAGTGTTTGAATTGGTTGCCTTTTCAGTTAGTGTTCTCTAACATTTTTAATAACTTATTGAGTGACTTGATTATTTAACCCTTCACTGCGTGGGGTATCATGTGTGATAACTAGGGTTGTGACAATATATATTTAAAATTATAGATCTTAGGAATATAATAGACGAAACGAAATACAATGGTATCCAATACTACATAGCTACCGCTGATTTAGAATGATTCAATACTCTTCATTTCTCTCCGTCTATAATATTTTCAGGATCTATGATTTTAAATGCATATTGTCACAACCCTAGTGATAACTTTAAAGATGATGAAATTAGATATAATTTTACTTATTAATGTTAAATTGAAGAGTTTTCATTTCTATTTTTTTAAATACGAATCATAATTAAATTAAATGTGATAATTTTTTGTCGAATGAAGATTTTATATTTATTATCATCATTTTCATGAACAACCTGAACTGATGAGCACAGTGAAGGGTTAAAATAACCACCAACTTTGTAAATAAAGTAGCTACACAGTAAAGGGTTCATAAATAATGTTTTTCCCCATACCCCCACTAATCAATCCCCATCCTGTAGATTGATGTCCCCAGAACCCCCACCGAAAGGGGGCCTCCTCCCCCGACTTGGCAGCCGGTTCAGGTACAGTGGCCGCACCCAGTATCAGACCCGTATGGCGGCTAATCTTGCGACCCGACAAAATCCTGAGTTCAACCGCACGCTCAGCGGCAGGAAGCTGTCCTCTAGGAGTATGGATGGTCAGTATCGATAGGTGGACATTTAGAGGGAGAATAATCACGATATTGATAGCAACAACAAATTGATGTTGAATGTGATTTTAGTGTTCATGAATTGTTAAAACCTCTCATCTGATAATTCAAATTTTATATTTATATTTTAAAATTTAGATAGAGAATATAAAAAAAAATTATATTGATGAGTTTTTTAAATTTATGTTAGCTAGTCAGCTAATAATTTCAAAGAAGAATTTAGGTATTGATAATTTAAATTTTTTTAATATAGCTATATATTGATGTTTTTTAAAATAATTTACAGCTATTGATGATATAAATTTTTTTATATAGCTAATAGCTAGCTAGCTAGCTATTGACTATTTTTTAAAATTTATATTGATCTTTTGATTAGGTAGTTAGCTATAGCTAATAGAAAAAAAATTGAATTAAGTTTCTAAAGTAGCTAACCGTCAAAACTGAATATAAAAACAATTAAAAGTAACTAGTTGATTTCTAAAGAGATTAGTATTAGCTATAAGTAGCTAGCTAGGTCATTAATTAAATTTTTTAATTTATTATAAATTGAATAATATTACCCTAAGTATATATTCTTCAAAATAGGGCTTAATATACCATAAAAATATTCGTTATTGACAGCTGCAGTGCCTCGACTTATTTACATCGATGAGTTGAGAGAATCGATACCTTCTTTCAACGAGTGTAATGAGTCGATACAATCATTCGATGAGTGTAAGAAGTCTATGTCGAGTGGGGTCGATCTAACATTTTAGTTGACGAGTGATTGATTTTTCAGTTAGTTACCTAACTTAAACACTCTGTTGATAGGTTAATTCAATACTAGGGTAAGTTCCGAATTATCAGTCAGTACCAAAATTTCGGACACGTAAGAAAAACTAAATAATAATAATTATTTAATTTCAATTGGTATCCATAATACCTGCAGGTATCATGGATACCAATTAAAATAAAAATTAAATAATTATTATTATATCGCTTTTTCTTACGTGTCCGAAAATGAGGTAGCTACTGACCGATAATTAAGAACTTACCCTAGGTCATTTAAAACACTTTGTTTTTCAAATCTAGTAGCTATTTGTGACTAAGATGTAGCTAGTGAGTGGCATAATGTGTTAAAATATATCCATTTGTCATGAAAGCCATCAATCATTTGATTGAACCATAACTTGCGAATTCATAACTTTTGAAACAGTTTTGTAGTTACCTAATGTTTTTATTAGCATAGTAGTTTGATTAGAGCTAGAGTCATTTCTGAGTAACTAATATAACTATTCACTTTCCTTTCTGCCTGCTTCTTCAAGTCTCTTGTATTTAATTTTTGTTTTGACGTCAGCTGTATGGACTTTTGTTCTATAGCAGATTTTAAACCCCTACTAAATTTATTAATTGAACAATTGCTAAATTAAATAATCTACTTCCATCAAAATACAAAACCGACTTTTACAAAAATTCAAAACCAACTTTTATAAAAATTCAAAACCTAGTTTTATAAAAATTCAAAACCTAGTTTTATAAAAATTCAAAACATAGTTTTATAAAAATTCAAAACCTAGTTTTATAAAAATTCAAAACCGACTTTTATAAAAATTCAAAACCTAGTTTTATAAGAATTCAAAACCTAGTTTTATAAAAATTCAAAACCTACTTTTATAAAAATTCAAACCCTACTTTTATAAAAATTCAAACCCTACTTTTATGAAAATTCAAAACCTACTTTTATAAAAATTCAAACCCTACTTCTATAAAAATTCAAAACCTAGTTTTATAAAAATTCAAAACCTAGTTTTATAAAAATTAAAAACCTACTTTTATAAAAATTCAAACCCTACTTTTATAAAAATTCAAAACCTAGTTTTATATAAATTCAAAACCTAGTTTTATAAAAATTCAAAACCTAGTTTTATAAAAATTCAAAACCTACTTTTATAAAAATTCAAAACCTACTTTTATAAAAATTCAAAACCTACTTCTATTAAAATTCAAAACCTACTTCATCAAAATTTATAACATTCCATTAACATTTAAAACCTCCTCCCATCACAATTTAAAACCTCCTCCCATCACAATTCAAAACTCCTCCCATCATAATTCAAAAACTCCTCCCATCACAATTCAAAAACTCCTCCCATCACAATTCAAAAACTCCTCCCATCACATTTCAAAAACTCCTCCCATCACAATTCAAAAACTCCTCTCATCACAATTCAAAATCCTCCCATCACAATTACTAACACTCTAACGACTGACCTATTGACACTCTACTGTTTCAGCAGCGCTAGGCAATGACGATGGAGTCAGAGGGCTAGAGGAGAGTCCTGAGCCTAACAAGAGGCACACCATGAGTCACCCCCCGCCCCACATCCCCGGGTTGGAGGGCACTAACGGGAGTAGGTACGCTGGGTATGATGATGACCCCGAGGAGGCTTCACCGAAGAGGGAGAGAACACCTGAGGGGCGTAAGGACCGGGTAAGATCTGAAACAATTTAGGGAAGCTGCTAATTTGTATGTATACCGAAGACATTCAATTTTGCTGCACCTATTTTTAACTGGGTAGTCCAGAGTTAAATTATCTATTTAACCACTGGATATTGTTCAGTTAAGGTGACTAAGAAAAGCCTATCTTCTTTAACATTTTGAACAATTTCTAAATTTGCTGTTTGATGGTATAACTTTCATTGGTAGCTACTAACTGTTCTTCTTAACTAATGTCTGAAACTATTTCCTATGATACTGTGCTATATAATGCATGTTCGTATTCGATATCAAAATCACTCTTCGATGTCGATTAAACAAAGCTTTCCCGAATACTATTATCATAATTTAGGTTTGTTAGCTAACTGTAAACAACTATTTAAGAGATTTATCTAAGAATTGAATACTGAGAATAGAGTTCCGCATTTTAGGTCATATAGGAAAAATACATTTAATAATTATTATTAAAATAATGGTTAAATATTCATTATTATATTTTTTTTTAGCTATATGATCGAAAATGAGGAACCGTCAGATAAATAATAATTAACCCTAATTTAATTACTGTCTCTAAAAAAAAAAATTTCTACCTAAATCATTCTTAAAGGCTTTGAACAAAATTATATTTATCAAAAGGAGACTCATAGTAGCTAGTATAGCTAGTTGGTGTTATCTTAGGTTATGACAAGTCAATTTGAAATTTCTAACTATCGGATTGGTTCATGAACTATGATAAGTTGATAACAACATCTTCCCTATTGCTGCAGAATAAACCTTGTCCAACACTTTATTTGTTTAAAATGAAATATCGGTAAAGAATATTTCAAATCATTCTAACAAATTTTCTTCAGTCTTCAATGAATGACCATCAGTTTTCTATAACTAATGGCCATTTATGGAAGACTAAAGAAAATTTGTTCACTATACGGGGTAGTTCTCTTACTCAGGACTCTACATTCACTATAGAGCAGTTAAACTCTATTCCATTACGAGATTTATCAAAGAGTTTTCTATCATCTATCCATTAGCTACTAACGAGATGTGAATCACTGGGTTCTGTTACCGAAGGTGTTGAGTTCCGTATGTCTAATTACCTTCGCAGATGCGGAAGATAATGTTTTAGGTTGCATTTGTTGAGTTCTTTTTGTCTAATTGTGTGTGTGGTTCTAGCCGCGTAAAAGGAGGGACAGCGGAGCTTCCTCCGCCAGCTCCGTTAGTTCCCAGGAGGAGGGCTCTTATAACGCCCCACGTAAAGGCTCTTCAAAGGTAACCAGGGGAACCTTCCTCTACAGCATCTTTTGATTCTCCCTTGCAATAATGTACAGTATTGATTAGCTAGCTATTGAATATCCCAAATTTTAAAAATCACGGGTTTTAATTAGGGTAAGCTCGGAGATATTAGACGGTTCTACATTTTTGGTCATCCAAGAAAAATATGTTGAACAATGTGATGACTCGGAACTTACTCTACTTGTGAGAATGGTGAATAATAGCTATATAAAATGATTAAAATAAACTAGTTGAACTGTTGATACTATAATAGCTACTCAACTGTACATTGTTGCTTGGTACAGTGTACATAACTAGCACTATTTGCAGTGATTTTATTTAAGTTTTGATTTGAATTGCACCTGTTCGTACTATTCCCCTGAAATAAAGCACACAGAGTTGCTATTCTGCATCCTTGAGCATTGTCACCAACTGAAACTAGGTGACTTTGTTAATGGAGGAACCACGATTCTCTGACTGCTTCTTCCAGTCCCTTGTACTTGATTTCCTTTTGACGTCAGTGATAAAAGTGGTCAGACCAGACTCCTTGGAATGAAATGTTGATTAATTATTTATTGTTTTTGTGTGTTGCAATTGTTTGAGTATAAAGGAAGACATCAATTCCATATTAAGAGTTATTTTCCATTCTATTTCTGATTTGTTAATTTATTTGTTTGATATTATAATTTAAAACCAAATTCTCTATCTAGAAACTTTGTGTTGTTGTACCTTGAACTGTTGTAAATTGAACTATTGGTTCTTTTTCCTGTTCATAATTTTTTTGTATAGCTATAGGTTAGGTAGGTTCCCTTCATTTTATTCTCCTATCATTTTATGTGAATGTTTCTTTTGCTACATATACTGTTTTCATATAGCTACCTACGTCTCAATATCATATACTGTTTTCATATACCTACCTACCTCTCTATATCATAGCTATACTGTTTTCATATAGCTACCTACCTCTCTATATCATATACTGTTTTCATGTAGCTACCTACCTCTCAATATCATATACTGTTTTCATATAGCTACCTACCTCTCAATATCATATACTGTTTTCATATACCTACCTACCTCTCTATATCATATACTGTTTTCATATAGCTACCTACCTCTCTATATCATATACTGTTTTCATATAGCTACCTACCTCTCAATATCATATACTGTTTTCATATACCTACCTACCTCTCTATATCATATACTGTTTTCATGTAGCTACCTACCTCTCAATATCATATACTGTTTTCATATAGCTACCTACCTCTCAATATCATATACTGTTTTCATATACCTACCTATCTCTCAATATCATTCCTCCCTTTCTAAACTTTTTTTTTTCCTCTCATGTTGATTTTTTTTTAAATTTAATCATTTTATTTTAATTTTACTTGAATTGCATGTATTTCTTCATTATAGCATGATTCACTCTCCCTCTATTCTCTACTGCAGCATGATTTCCTTGATTATTTAGTCTAAAATCCACTATATCATGCCTTAACAGTAGCAATATAACCACTGTAAAATATTGGTTAGGTTAAAGCTTCAATAATAGATGCAAATTGAATATCTGATGAAACTTTCAATAGGTTATTAGTAGAATATGTATTCACTATGAAATATTTTAATATTTTGATGCTTTTTAAATCATAACCATTTGGTATCTAATTTGAATCTGGAAATTGATGCTTTACTCTAACTAATTGTATTGAAATAATACCAGGTTGTAGCTAATATCTTTATATATCAATTTGTAGGGTAAATTGTGAATTATCAGTCAGTTTCACATCTTCAGTTATATAGCTAATGAAAAACGATCAAATAATAATTTATTATTAGCTATATCTTTTTTTATAGCTAGCTATGACCGAAGATGTGAAACTGACCAATAATTTGTAACTTAGCTACCCTATAGAGTCTTTGTCTAATTGTTGTCTGACCCCCCAGAGACCTGTTGGTGGAGTGGCAGTGCTGCCACCTGGTGAGATGTTAGCAGCTGCCAGGAAAAAGTCTGATGCTATGGCCTCACCCACAACTTCTTCTCCTAAAGAGGTACGTTATCAGAACTAAGGTACGAGTTCTACCGACACTTTACCGATGTTTGTACACTTCACTGATATTTATTTTCATTAGATGTTCATGTCTTTTTTGTTGCTTTGAATGTTTGATTTTTGTATGCCATTTTTATTGTTCGATTTGTGTTTTTAATTGCCACTTTTATTGTTTGATATGTTTTTAATTTTGATTTTGCACCAATTTTATGTTGGCCAATCAGAAGAGACCAGACTTTTCACCTCGAAATGTTACCAACACTTCTACTGTGCCACCCAGCGGCAACAATGCTTCAGTGGCACCATCTGGCAACAATAATGGCACTTACCAGCTACCCCAGTCACCAGATTCCCCACCCTTCACCCGTCAGTACTCTTATGAAGAGTTGGATCAAGAGCCACGCCGAATGTACTCCCCAACCAACCACGGCTTCAAATATGCTGGAGACAAGTCGGAAGGTGATGCAGGCTCCTCCCCTCATGATACGTCTTTTGAAGTCCGTAGAGCAAAGGCCCAAGCCTTCAATTACAGTCCGGGTGAGATAGGCAGTGCCGGCTTAGTCTCGTCATCCGGCAAGGTTTCTCCTGGCAAGATTGCGGCTGATAAAGTGGCTGGCGTGAAAGAAGGTTCTGTGGTTTCTTCCGGTCCTGAGACTTCAGTCGACGAAAGTGGACTGGACACTTCATTAGATGCCGGAAGTGGCCTTGGTGTGGCCGCTAAAAAGAAGGACAAGAAGGAAAAGTCCAAGAAGAAAGAGTCGTCTTTAAGCAAAGAAGAGAAAGCTAAGCTAAAGAAAGAGAAAGCGGCGGCAAAGAAAGCCAAGAAAGAAGCGGAGAAGAAGAAAAAGAAGAAGAAATCTTCTGGATTTGGAATTTTCGGTAAGAAGAAGAAACAAGTGGAGTCAAGCTCCAGCAGCTCCTCAAGCTCTAGCTCATCGGACTCTTCCAGCGACTCAGACTCCGATGAATCTGTGATCAAGGAGGCCAGGGAGGGAGCTCAGCCCGGAGATGTTGATAGCTCCATTACGGAGTCTAATAAATACTTCAAGCCTAGTAGAGTTAGTGAGGCGGACAGGAGCATTAGCGAATTTAACAACTCCGGAGGAATTCAAGGGGGTATAGACATGGGTGGTGGTGTGCCCATAGTTACCAAGACAACCACCCAGAGAACCTTGCTAGCCAGTGGTGGGGAAGTGACAGAAAGCAGCATAGAGACTACTGAGAATGTCAATACGGGCGAAGTGAATGTCAACACAGAGCAAATAACTAAGGTAAGTTACTCGTCTTACATTCCTACGAGTTATCCGATGTTTCTATTTTTTCGATCATAGAAGAGAAATGTAAGAACGTCTTTCTTGTATCATTAAAAAATGTGGAACTGTCCGATAACCTGGAACTTACACTAGGGGTTAAAACTACTTAAGAAGGTAAGTATTTAAGAACCTGCATCAACCTAAGGATTTGATTTATGAAATTGAAAAAAGTTCATTTGATTGCATGATTTCATTTCTTTGTTATATTTTGAAAGTAGGTAAGTTGAATAAATATAACTTTTTAACATAATAAATAGCTATGACTGATATTGAATTAATTGTTTTGTATATCACAATACTTCATTTGTAAATAGTATTTATTCTATGTTGTATCCTGGATACCGCTATGTGTTTAATTTCCTAATTACTTTAATTAAAAACATACTCGTATCACAGATGCGGTGCAGGTCGAAGGAATGCTATTATACTTTTTTACTAGTGTACTTTCCCGTTAAAAATAACGGGTCATCATCATTACCAATTAATTTCCAGTTATTACATTACTTTTAATGAATTCAATTAAAATAAATTTTTCTGCATAGTCTAATTTATTTTAAAGATGAAATACATTTAAAAATTGAATAAAAACAGGGAATTTAAATATCAATTCAATATATTCCCGTGCGTATCATAGTTACATTCTTCATGTTTAATACCCGTCTTGTAAAAGCAGACACCAAATAAGTAAATAAACACACTAAGGAAATTATTAGTATAGATATCTCATACGTCTGGCAGACGATATCTAGAAAGCAGATATCAAACAACGGTGTTTTTTATTTTACTTGCATTAAGGCTGCTTCACACATCACCGATATCCGTCCGGTCCGTCTCCGTCACTCTCCTCTCAGTGATTCAGTGTCAGTGAAAAAATATATCGTTACTTTAATTTCAACGGACACATTCACACAGTACCGACTCTCCTCAGTGATAAAAAATCACTGACCGGTGACGTCCCGGACGGATCACGGTGATGTGTGAAGCAGCCTTTATTCCTGTATCTCTTAATTAGCTTCACATTATGCTGTAAAAATCTTATCATACGTCTGGCAGTGTTGAACACTGAACAGCACGCAGATATTGTACTAACCAAACCTCTAACAAGTTAAAACATGCTCTAACAAGTTAAAACATGCTCTAACAAGTTAGAACATGCTCTAACAAGTTAAAACATGCTCTAACAAGTTAAAACATGCTCTAACAAGTTAGAACATGCTCTAACAAGTTAGAATATGTTTAAACAAGTTGAGACATGCTCTAACAAGCTCAAACATGATCTAACCTTTAAAGCAGTATACCTGTGCCTCTTAATTAGCTTCACTCACCTGCTTTATTTGTGTCACTGTCCTGCAGAGTGTTGAAGGTGCCGATGTACCCACTCACACCAAAGCCACCACAGTGAGGACCATCACTGAGCAACATGTAGAGGACACCAAGGCACAGCAAAAAACACAACAGGTATGGATGCACAAAAAGAAAGGAAGACTCTTCCATACTTTCGATAATATAAGAGAAAAATGTATATGGGGTGAATTACGAATTATCGGTCAGTCTCACATATTCGGTCATATAAGAAAAAAAGACATTCTATTTGTTATTTTATTTTATTTTGTATCCATGATACCTGTAGGAGGATACCAATGAAAATAACCATTATAATATCGTTTTTTCTTTCAAGGCCGAAGATGTGAAACTGATCGATAATTTGTAAATTACCCTATATTATGTAGCTACTTCTCTCTTATTTGATCGAAACTGTGGATCTGTTTAATAACTGCAAACTTAGATGCCGCTATTAGGGGGAGTTGCTGGTTATAGAACCGTTACTTAATTCCGATCATAAAAGAGTATAATAATGATTATCAACTTTTAAAAATTATTATATACTTTTTCTTATGATCATAAATGTGGAACAGTCCGATAACTTATAATTTACCTTAGGTCTTCATCGTTCTGTAAATTTTTTTTCATACTAAATCGATTAAATATTTTCACAAGAATGATAAAGAGTTAACTAAATTTTATGTTAATGATTGATTTAAAATATGTTTGATCTACAGTTTAGATGTTCGCTTCATTGTTTTCAATAATATAATTCCCTTAAAATACCAGAACCTAAACACTGCCATTTGACTTATAAACTAAATTGACATAATTATTCGTAATGTTATGTTGTTGAAGTGATTGTGACTTAACTTTGAATGTGATTAATGCTATGTGACACATATCGTGTGATCCACACCATGCAGTTCATGCTATGTGATTCACACCGTGCGGTTCATGCTATGTGATTCACACCGTGCGGTTCATTGATCAGGTTTCTGAGAAGACTTTCACCGCAACAACCACCACTACTGCAGAAGGCAACCAGGAGGAGACCATAGTCACTCAGGAGACGAAGAAACAGAGCAGACTACTGCCTGCAGGGGAGGGTGCTGACGTAACCACTCAGGTAAAGAATAGGCAGGCAGTGTCCTGGGAAAAGCATTAAGGGCCGTTCACACGTAGGTTTTTTTTTAAATCTTTCCACCAGACTTTTTGCTAAGCTCCTCCTTTTTTTTCCACGAGAATAGAAGAGAAAATGATATAATTATTATTTATCTTAGTTGGTATCCATGATACCTGCAGGTATCATAGATAACAACTAAAATAACTAATAATCATATATTTTTTTCTTTTATTCTTGTAGAAAAAGTAGGAGGAGCTTAGCAAAAAGTCTGGTGGGAAGACTTGAATATCCCTACGTGTGTACGGCCCTTTAGACTAGGTATAGAACAATATTAGAATAAAATACTGCTCGTTTGCGACAACACTCTACTTAACCTCTCTTATATTTCTGGATAGATGTTGTAGGTCATTCAGTTAGTACTATTTAGCTTTTCTTTAGGTTTCCCTATAGTAATTCATCCCTTAGTCCACTGCATTTGGAAGTTGCTAATGTGTATAGCTACTGACAATGAATTACTTGGACAGTGAAGTTTTGGTTCCTTCATAACTCAGGGGCACTAGTAGTTTTCTATGATTAAAATCTTGGAAAACAATAGCTTTCGATGAATAACTATGACGAAATTCTTACCGTATATCATTTTCTATAATTTAAACATAGAAAATAGCTATTTCATAACTCAGGTCCTTCATTTACTCGAGTGCTTCATAATTCAGGAGTTTTATTGTACATACATTTCTGACGGATAGTCAGTAAATAAATCAAACTATTTAGTTACACCTCAGTGTGTTGATGGAAAAACCCTGAACTTTAGGAAATAACATATGTAAAACAAAGATTTAAATTGCATAATAAGGAATTGAACCCCTGTCATCCTACCTAGTTTATTCTAAAAGAAACTTCTTATAGTTATGATAGTCTTTTTAGGATCCAATAAAGTTATTAGTTAAAATCTACACCAATTGGGTGAGTATGGCATCTTGATTACTCTATTAACATTTTATGACGTGTTCTAACGAGTTCAAACGTGTCCGGACGAGTTTAAGCATGTCCAGACGAGTTTAAGCATGTCCAGACGAGTTTAAACATGTCCAGACGAGTTTAAACATGTCCAGACGAGTTTAAACATGTCCAGACGAGTTCAAACATGTCCAGACGAGTTTAAGCATGTCCAGACGAGTTTAAGCATGTCCAGACGAGTTTAAACATGTCCAGACGAGTTCAAACATGTCCAGACGAGTTCAAACATGTCCAGACGAGTTTAAACATGTTCAGACGAGTTTAAACTTGTTCAGACGAGTTTAAACATGTTCAGACGAGTTTAAACATGTTCAAACATGTTCAGACGACTTCAAACATGTTCAGACTACTTCAAACATGTTCAGACGAGTTTAAACATGTTCAGACGAGTTTAAACATGTTCAGACGAGTTTAAACATGTTCAGACGAGTTTAAACATGTCCAGACGAGTTTAAACATGTTCAGACGAGTTTAAACATGTTCTAGCCATTCCTTATTCATGTTTAGATGTTCTATTTTAATCCCATCCCAAGCATGTTTGTTATGTTTTTTTTTATCTAATAATTCTACCGCATTCCAATGCTTTTGTTGGTTGCTGCCTTGAATGTTCGTTTGTATGTATGTATGTACACCTTCAGCCGGAAGTATCCCGTATCCCCTTCACCCCCGGGGGTTTCGTACCGGAGGGAGGCCGACAGCGAACTGTCTCTTCCGGCAGTGACGATTCTGGTACATCTGTCGATCCTCTGGATGATGGGCCCGTGTACCCAGAGTCTGCCCTGGTCAAGGTGAGTGGGATAAAATGGGTCACAGAGGAAGGGAAATATCCAGGGTTGTTCCAAGTTACCGAACGATTCCTCATTATCGAAAATATGAGGGGAAATAGCTATATAGCTTACCTAACTTGTTTTAGTTGGTAGTCATGGTATCTGCATGTATCATAGATACCAATTAAAATGCTAGTATTTATTTATTTATTTTTCAAACTAATTTCCCTTGCATTTAGATTGGAAGTCGGGAAGCAACCAATCCATTAAAAAAATTTATATTCAAATTTAAAATCAGGAAAATTAGGCCCGGAGAGCTTACGCTTTTAGGGCTACCTATATAAAAATATCATACATTTCGGAAAAAACAACTTCATAAACAGAACTACCTAACTACCTAAAACTATTCATGAGACAATGTGTGAAAAATATTAGATTTATATTTATCGAAAATGTGGAACCGTTCGATAACTCAGAATTCACCCGATTCCCATTGGAAAAGTGGAAATGAGCACAAAGTAAGACTATGCATTTCTTATTATTTGATTCATTGCGCTTTGATTTGTATGCATTTACATTTTCTACCTAGCTATAGTTAAACTGCATATATCATTAGTATGCTAACTGACATTACAGACAGTTTTCTCCCTTAATATTTTTTGCTTTTTATTTTAGATATATTGCATTGCTACTCTGAATTTTTCATCAGAGATACAGTCAGCTATAGCTGCCAATCACTATTTTATGCCATTCAGTTTTGTCTTGTGATTTAAATTACGTGATTCTGCATGATTTTTAGAGACCTTTTTTTAGAATATTTAAATTTTTGATACAGAATTACATTTATTTCTTTTTCATGATATTTAAATTTTGTTTTCAGATTGGTGTTATTGACCCGAATGATGCCGCTGGCGAGGCAGAAATACTCAGCAGTCAGAGCATCAGCAGCAAAACCAGGACTGTAGAGACCACCACTGTGAGTTGCCAACTAGTCAATTTAGAGAACTATTTAGGGGACACTGAATGGATGGTCTTGAGTTCCACATTTCGATGATATGAGGAAGAGTGAATAATAGTTATAACTGTTGTTTACTATTTTATTTTTTGAAAATGTGAATCTGGTGGATGACACAGCAGAAGTTAAATTAACTTAGCCATGAAAATTTTTAATTTCACACACAACTAAAAGGGTACCTAACTCAGTTGCCAGCTCAATATGACGTCACTGGTTAGCCAGCTAAAGCTGATACAAAATAAACAACCTAGTTGTGAGTTTCCAGAATTCTTACACGGTCTCTAACCACCCTCTAGAGCTACCCAAACGCACACCTGGTTATAACTGGTGCTAAGATAACTAGTAAACACCATGTGCGTACGAGGTCTAGAATGGAGAATTACTTAAATACGAGTCACAACTTTCTGCTCTAATTATAATCACTACCTAGGTTATTCTCAAAGTAATCCAAAGCTAGCACACAAAGTAGCTAATCACAAACTGCTTTACTTTATGCAAGTAACAATTTTATTTAGCTTATGCACTCACATGGTAATATAGTGCACAGTGAAGGGTTGAGACAACCACCAATAGTTGTAAATAAAGTGCACAGTGAAGAGTTAAAACAACCACCAATAGTTGTAAATAAAGTGCACAGTGAAGAGTTAAAACAACCAACCACCAATAGTTGTGAATAAAGTACACAGTGAAGAGTTAAAACAACCACCAATAGTTGTAAATAAAGTGCACAGTGAAGAGTTAAAACAACCAACCACCAATAGTTGTGAATAAAGTACACAGTGAAGAGTTAAAACAACCACCAATAGTTGTAAATAAAGTGCACAGTGAAGAGTTAAAACAACCACCAATAGTTGTAAATAAAGTGCACAGTGAAGAGTCAAAACAACCACCAATAGTTGTAAATAAAGTGCACAGTGAAGAGTTAAAACAACCACCAATAGTTGTAAATAAAGTGCACAGTGAAGAGTTAAAACAACCACCAATAGTTGTAAATGAAGTGCACAGTGAAGAGTTAAAACAACCACCAATAGTTGTAATTAAAGTGCACAGTGAAGAGTTAAAACAACCACCAATAGTTGTAAATAAAGTGCACAGCGAAGAGTTAAAACAACCACCAATAGTTGTAAATAAAGTGCACAGTGAAGAGTTAAAACAACCACCAATAGTTGTAAATAAAGTACACTGAAGAGTTAAAACAACCACCAATAGTTGTAAATAAAGTGCACAGCGAAGAGTTAAAACTACCTTCAATAGTTGTAAATAAAGTGCACAGTGAAGAGTTAAAACAACCACCAATAGTTGTAAATAAAGTGCACAGCGAAGAGTTAAAACAACCACCAATAGTTGTAAATAAAGTGCACAGTGAAGAGTTAAAACAACCACCAATAGTTGTAAATAAAGTGCACAGCGAAGAGTTAAAACAACCACCAATAGTTGTAAATAAAGTGCACAGCGAAGAGTTAAAACTACCTTCAATAGTTGTAAATAAAGTGCACAGTGAAGAGTTAAAACAACCACCAATAGTTGTAAATAAAGTGCACAGCGAAGAGTTAAAACAACCACCAATAGTTTTAAATAAAGTGCACAGCGAAGAGTTAAAACAACCACCAATAGTTGTAAATAAAGTGCACAGCGAAGAGTTAAAACAACCACCAATAGTTGTAAATAAAGTGCACAGCGAAGAGTTCAAACAACCACCAATAGTTGTAAATAAGTGCACAGTGAAGAGTTAAAACAACCACCAATAGTTGTAAATAAGTGCACAGTGAAGAGTTAAAACAACCACCAATAGTTGTAAATAAAGTGCACAGTGAAGAGTTAAAACAACCACCAATAGTTGTAAATAAAGTGCACAGTGAAGAGTTAAAACAACCACCAATAGTTGTAAATAAAGTGCACAGTGAAGAGTTAAAACAACCACCAATAGTTGTAAATAAAGTACACACTGAAGAGTTAAAACAACCACCAATAGTTGTAAATAAAGTGCACAGTGAAGAGTTAAAACAACCACCAATAGTTGTAAATAAAGTGCACAGTGAAGAGTTAAAACAACCACCAATAGTTGTAAATAAAGTGCACAGTGAAGAGTTAAAACAACCACCAATAATTCTTAATAAAGTGCACAGTGAAGAGTTAAAACAACCATCAATAGTTGTAAATAAAGTGCACAGTGAAGAGTTAAAACAACCACCAATAGTTGTAAATAAAGTGCACACTGAAGAGTTAAAAACAACCACCAATAGTTGTAAATAAAGTGCACAGTGAAGAGTTAAAACAACCACCAATAGTTGTAAATAAAGTGCACAGTGAAGAGTTAAAACAACTATCAATAGTTGTAAATAAGTGCACAGTGAAGAGTTAAAACAACCACCAATAGTTGTAAATAAAGTGCACAGTGAAGAGTTAAAACAACCACCAATAGTTGTAAATAAAGTGCACAGTGAAGAGTTAAAACAACCACCAATAGTTGTAAATAAAGTGCACAGTGAAGAGTTAAAACAACCACCAATAGTTGTAAATAAAGTACACACTGAAGAGTTAAAACAACCACCTATAGTTGTAAATAAAGTGCACAGTGAAGAGTTAAAACAACCACCAATAGTTGTAAATAAAGTGCACAGTGAAGAGTTAAAACAACCATCAATAGTTGTAAATAAAGTGCACTGTGAAAGTTCAAAGTTAATTATTCAATGAGTCTCACTAATTTCGAGTTGTAGCTACATTAATCATTTTCAGTTGTCCAATCATTCATATGATCGATTTTTTTTTTCAGTACAAGACGGAGCGAGACGGAGTAGTGGAGACGCGCGTTGAGAAGAAGATCACCATCCAGTCTGATGGTGGTGACCCCATAGATCATGACCAGGCTCTTGCTGACGCTATCCAAGAGGCCACAGCTATGAACCCTGACATGACGGTGGAGAAGATTGAGATTCAGCAGCAAACCACTGACCAGTAAATGAATGAAGGGAGTTTTCTAGGGTCAACCTTCTCTCAACAGCTACAGTAACAACATTGCCCCAATATTGTTTCAAATTGTCTCGATAGCGATAAAAGATTGTCTAAATATTGTTACTAAATTGTCACAATGTTTATTGTTACAACATTGCCCCAATATTATGACTAATATTGTCCCAGTATTGTTACAACGTTGTCCCAATATTGTTACAACGTTGTCCCAATATTAGGGCAATGTTGTCTCAAGAAGCAGTGTCCCTGGGGTATTATCTCCAACACATTTATCGTTTTTTGAACAGTTTTCTTACTCGGTGACTAAATATGTTCACTAAAAAGGGTCAAAACATGTTAATAACGATATGGTATAAATATGCTCCATGCCTTTCTATACACTGAAATGAATTTCAATTCAATTGGATGCGTGTGTACCGAACCGTAGTCAGAGTGTTCAATAAAATGTATCATGTGACAATGTGCTTTCAAAATCATAGAGACTATCACAGACGAAATGAAAATGGTATCGAATACTATATACCGCTGCTGGTAGCTACTCTTCAATTCTCTCCGTCTGTATTTATGATTTATAAAGCATATCGTCACAACCCTAATCATCAGCTGTCTTTACTAATGTAGTTCTAGATACTTTTTTTTGCGCAGGTAATGGGTAGTGCGTAGTCTGTTATTTGCAACCCCGTGCATTTTAACGGAGAGTAGAAAACGTGTAAATACCGTCACAAAAAGGCATTTTAATTGGTGAAGTTAAAAGTGCAATCTAATGTTATTATTGCGAATATTTGGTGAGTTCCGAGTCATCGAACAGTTCCACATTTTCGATTCGATTAATGTCTTCTATGATTGTAAATGTGGAACCGTTCGATAACTCAGAACTAACCCTAGTTGTTAAGGAACGAGAAAAATATTAACTATATTTTGAGACCGGTGCTCTCTTTTTTTTCGAACTAGTTCTCTATTACTGTTGATTAGTGACCTACTTGCATGGCAGCTAATACCTTTCCCTTATGTTGCAAATAGACCACTATATCTTTTTCCCCTTATGTTGCATATAGGTTACTATATCTTTTTCCCTTTATATAGCATATAGACCACTATATCTTTTCCCCTCTTATATTGCATATAGACCACTATATCTTTTTCCCTCTTATGTTGCATATATTCCTAGCTTCAATATCTTGTTCAACTTATATCAATAATTTCTTCATAGTTTAATCATATTGGAGACTAATATATTGAGATTAGCATTTCTGTGGGTAGTCTTTTCAGACTCTGTAGTCTTTTCAGACTAAAGTCTTTTTAAACTACAGTCTAAGACTATAGCTTAAGTCTTGTAGGCTTTATAGTCTTAGACTGCTGTCTTTTAAGACTAGTTTTTAGACTATATATCGTCTTTCAAGACTGTTTTAGACTGTCGTCTTTAAGACTAGTTTTAAGACTATAGTCCTTAAGACTGTTCTTAGACTAGTCTTTTTAGACTCCATTGTACATTTCATATCAACTAGGCAGTCTTAAAGTATCGAGTCCTCTGTTCAAACATCTTAACAGTCTTGGTGTATTATAATTGTTATGAAACTATCGTTAACAATTTTAAATTAATCCTAACAGAGAAATTTGACAGAGGTATCTGAACCCTAGGCACCTTTCATACGGGCGTTTTTCTCATGCCGCAGCAAAGAAAATAAAGCATAAAAAACGCTAAAACTGAATAAACGTATGAGTTTTATATATCCGCTTAGATTGGGCGTTTTTTCATGCTTGGAGAATAAAAAACGCTCGTGTGAATTAGGCCTAATTGTATCTAATTCATTCATAACTAGGTACAACTAGTTAGTTAATTTGGTTGTTATTTTTACCTAATTTTAGTGCAGCTTTTATCCTCTATTTTATTCCTTAGTTTTTAATTAGTTTTAGTTTGCTTCAATTTACATTGATTAAAGCACCACTGTTATTTTATTGATTAAGAAGACTCTTGCAGCTGATTAAAAACGAGATTAAACTTCCTGAAGATTTAGAATACTTGCAGTTGATTATAACTCAGATTAAACTTCTAGAGGATTAAAGATTTATTTCTGAGATTAAACTTCTAGAACATTAAGAAGACTCCTGCAGCTAGACTTCTACAGCTGATTAATACTGAGATTAAACTTCTATAACAGATTAATAAACTTCTAGAAGATTAATAACGCTGGCAGCTGATTATAACTGAGATTACAACCTCTAAATGATTAATTACCATATTAATCTGTTCCATCATTCCCTTAGTTTTAATTTCACTCGATTTATTTTGTTTATTTTTATTTGGAGTTAAAATCTCATGTTTTATTTACTCTTCCTTCTTTAGTTTTATTATTAATTTTAGTAAATTGCTATCCACTGACCTTTTATTTTATTATCTCCTTTTTCGAAATATTTTTTTCAAGAAGTTTTGTACTGCACCAGGGGCTCTACCCCGAACTGTTGTAATTTGGATTTTTTTCATGTTTTTTTTCTTTTACCCCCATTGACTTAAAACCTGAACTGTTGTAATTTGGATTATGAATTGGATTTTTTTTTAAATATTTTTTAACGCTACTTGCAGTTTTAGAGGATAGCGCTAGGGTTATGCTCTTCAACTACGAGGTCTTAGATTTTGTGTTTGGTAGACTCGTAGGCTTCATTTAGTATCACCTCTTCATTTTCCTCTTAGATTTTGTGTTAGTTAGATTCATAGGCTTTATTTACCATTAGCTCTTCATTTTCCTCTTAGATTTTGTGTTAGGTAGATTCATAGGCTTTATTTACCATTAGCTCTTCATTTTCCTCTTAGATTTTGTGTTACGTAGGCTCGAAGGCTTCATTTACTATCACCTCTTCATTTTCCTCTTAGAAAATCATAGGAAAATATTATAGACTGAGAGAATTAAAGAGTATTGAATGGTTCTACACCAGCGGTATATAGTATTCGATACCATTTCATTTCGTACGTGATATTTTCTATGATTTTAAAAGCATATTGTAACAACCCTAATTTTATTTATGATAGAGGGTGTAAAGCCTTCCGTAGATTTTTGAAGTGCCTGCAATAATATCCGTGCAATGACTGAATAAATACCATTTATTGTATTTATTGATCAATAAGTACAATAAATAATTCAATACAATCAGAGGCAATGTATGAGCCATGGTCATTATATGGAGTATTTTAATTGAAGCTTACACTATATCTTAGCTTAAGCAGGTAGCTTTGTAGCTGGAAGATATTTTCTTTGTATAAATATTTACCACATGTATCTTGAGCTGGGTGGTAGGTAGGGTAAGTTACGAATTATCGGTCAGGTTCACATCTTCGGTCATACAAGAAAAAAACTATATAATAATTTTTAATTGGTATCCTTGATACTTGCAGGTACCATGGATACCAATTAAATATTTTTTTTCATATGACCGAAGATATGAAGCCGACCAATAATTCGTAACTTACCCTATAGATATGTTATTTTAGTTTATTAATGATTAGAAAAGTGGCTTACAGTACAGTTATTGTAACTATATTATAAATATTTAACAAAATAATCTTATTTATATCTAATGTACAGAAGATATAAAAATAATGATAAATATTAGTTAGCATACTACAGGTAAAACTGTTAAAGCGGCCAGGCCTTTGTACCAAAAAATAAGGTAATAGACAACAATTGCCGTGAAGAAAATATATAAAGGATCTTTCTTGCTTCGGTGGTATTTTCCATTTATTACTTCAATATATATATGTATAGGGGTACGTGCCCCCCTCCTGCCAGGTCACTAAACAATCATGTAGTGTGCAGTACAACAAACTAGCGAAAACAACAAACTGCATTACTGTCACCTAAGTTGAGAATTTTCAAAATGAGAAGAAATTTCAAACTTTGCGTAGATGGGGAATAAATAACTTCAAACACTCGTATCTCAAAAATTATTAGTTTCTAGTGAAAAACTGTTATGATATCCGGATTTTTTGGACAAAAATTCTTAAGAAATAGAATTAAATTTGGTGGTATGCCCCAAACAAGAAAGATCCCAAAAAAGCTATAGCGGCCCTTGCTCTCTATAACGGCTTATTTTTTGGTACATAAGCTAGCAGTTATAACGTCTCTACCTGTAATAACTAGGGTAGTGACAATATGCTTTTAAAATCCTAGAATATATTATAGACGGAGAGTATTGAACGGTTCTACACCAGCGGTATATAGCATTCGATACCATTTCATTTCGTCTGTGATATTCTCTACGATTTTGAAAGCATATTGTCACAACCCTAGTGATGATAAATGTCAGTTAGCATACTAATGCCTATCGCCTTTCACTAACGTAGTTGTCGTAGTTTTCCTCACCGTAACTCTCTCTCTCGTAGACTAGATATCATGTAGAGATGCAGCGGAGGGGTGGGGGGAAATTGCGTAGAAAAATAAAAAAAAAATTCAAACCCACAGGGTAGGTTACGAGTTATTGGTCAATCTCACATTTCCGATCGTATGAGAAAAAAATATAATTTAACATTTTAATTGGTTAACCAATTTATATAACAAGTTAAAAATTATTAAACATTTTTCCTTATGACCGAAAATATGGAACTGTCCAATAATTCGTAACTTACCCTACTATAAAACGGAGCATAATTGAATTATATATAGGTATACATTTAGAAAAAATCCAGTTACAATTTGGACTATTTTGTACCTTATTATTCCCGTTTATTTTTGGTACGCAATATTTACCCCACTCTTCTCTATATCCCAGGCAACTAGGACTTATTCCTGGGATATTAAGGGAATTTCCAAGGAATAAATATCTCTTCCTGGGACATTCCCTTAATTTCCCAGGAATAATAAATCCTTGTTGCCAGGATAGTAGCTCATTCGTCAGTATTTATCAAGAGGCTTCCTTGTATGTCAAATAACGCCAATTGTAGGGTTAAATAACTAGGGTAACTTACTAGTTATGGAACGGTTCCACATTTTCGATCATGTGATAAAATATAATATCAGTTAATATCTAACATTTTTTCAATTAGAATTGAAATTTTAATCAGTATATACTCACATGATCGAGAATGTGTAACTGTACGATAACTCGGGACCTACCCTATTTAGTCACTTTGTATGTGGTTTCGAATTATTTAAATTTTCAAAAAAATTTCAATGCGTAAATAGCTACTGGTTTAAATTTTCCAAATAAATTCTTGTTGAAAAGACAAATTTGAAAACGAATTTTCAATTCGACTCATTGTTTCCAGATTTTATTTAAAATTTACATTCGGATACTGATGCTTTTTTATTATATATAGAAATGAATTTAAAATAAACCATGTAAAATCTATGGAAATTAACCAAATAATTATTTAAGGTTAAATAATTTTTTGGTAGATATTTTAGATAAAACTGTTCCCTCTACAGATTCTAAAAATAGCGAATTAATATTAATTAATAATCAAATTAAATGTAATTAGGTAAGAGAGTTTGGTAATCGTAACGCTTTTTACTGCAGTGTAATCAATAACTAGTGAGAAAAGAATAAAGTGTGCACTTAAACTGTACTGTAGTTTGCTTACGCCCGTGAATAGTTTCCTTATTATTATTTGTCTGTCAAGCTTTGAGTAATGTTCAAAAAATACGGAAATTATAAAATTTCAAAATCCAGATTAAAAAAAAAAAAAATGACCAAGAATTCTGGGTAAATAATTAGCAAATTTATCATTATACTAGTGTATTTTCCCGTTAAAAATAACGAGTCATCAATAGTAATTTATAACCCGAAATTTAAATTGTTTAAATTACTTTAAGTGAATTTTTTTTACTGCATAACCGGACACTATATTTCATATATAAAATACATCATGGTTTCATTCTTCTTGTTTATATACTATATAGGAAACAGAATAAATAAATAAACACACGACGGGTACTATTAGTATAGGTATGTAAAAAATAAAAACTAGGTAACAACAACACTTCAAATAGAGTTTTGAAACCATCGCCCATTTTTTCCATCTTTTAGAATAAATGTTCGTTGAAGTGAACTACAGTTATATAATTGTTTAATTTTACCGAAAGATTTTTACCTACCGCTATGAACAGAACAAAAAATCGCGACCGCAGCAATAAATATTATGAAAAAAATAAACTCCATTAAAAAAGTTGAAACGTAGCAGCCATTAATGCGAGAAATCACGTATACAAAAATGGAAAATATCAATGAGCTTTGTACAAATACAAATTACAAATCACTATCTACACTAATACAGAATACAAATCACTATCTACACTAATACAGGTTACAAATCACTATCTACATTAATACAGGTTACAAATCACTATCTACACTAATACAGGTTACAAATCACTATCTACATTAATACAGGTTACAAATCACTATCTACACTAATACAGGTTACAAATCACTATCTACATTAATACAGGTTACAAATCACTATCTACACTAATACAGGTTACAAATCACTATCTACACTAATACAGGTTACAAATCACTATCTACACTAATACAGGTTACAAATCACTATCTACACTAATACAGGTTACAAATCACTATCTACACTAATACAGGTTACAAATCACTATCTACATTAATACAGGTTACAAATCACTATCTACACTAATACAGGTTACAAATCACTATCTACATTAATACAGGTTACAAATCACTATCTACACTAATACAGGTTACAAATCACTATCTACATTAATACAGGTTACAAATCACTATCTACACTAATACAGGTTACAAATCACTATCTACACTAATACAGGTTACAAATCACTATCTACACTAATACAGGTTACAAATCACTATCTACACTAATACAGGTTACAAATCACTATCTACACTAATACAGGTTACAAATCACTATCTACACTAATACAGGTTACAAATCACTATCTACACTAATACAGGTTACAAATCACTATCTACACTAATACAGGTTACAAATCATTAATACAGGTTACAAATCACGCTTTGTACAATAACACTCTATTCAATCTTTTCAGATAAATTATTACAGTGGTTACTACTAAAAGTATTCAGTACCCATCAAGCAGTACTTTTACAGTACTTTTAATAGCAGAAAAGCCAATTCGAAATTTGAAAATCCTCTGACAACCAGCACAAAAAAAACAATAATTATTGTATCGTTTTTTTCTCATATGACCGAAGAAGTGAAACTGACCGATAATTCGTAACTTACCCTACCTCAAAAATATATACAACACCCAATCCCCGTAGAACTTCCTTGTTTGTTAACATGTCATACCATGTCATCTTCAGTATTTACCTCAAACTTCTCTTGTAGAACGTGTTGTGCTTATTTTTTTACAAATACTAACTTTAATTTTACTCAATATATATCATATGCTGAATAATTAGTAATGGTATTTAAAATGATTTATGAATTAGCCAATTGAAATGTATAATATTTTTTACTTTATGAGAAGTAAATGAAATACTGTTCTCAATCTCCGTAGAGTTTTTAAATACATTACATTTTTGACCATTCATCTTTGATATATTCAGCTGACACTGAATTCATAAAATTCAACCTTCGAATTGATAATTTATTTTAGAGTTTCTAATAATAGCTGTAAATGAACATTGAAATGAGTTTCATTTTGTGTTGAATGAGTTGCCGAATCACATTCGGAGAGTTACCTATAATAATATTATTGAAGGTCTAAAAATACATACGGAAATGAATGGAGTTGCCAAATGAATGAGACTGCAGTGAAAATACAGTGAATGGTTTGATGGAAATGAATGATTTTGAATATATTAAATCTATTGTGAAATAAATCAATTGAAAATATTTACTGGAATAATAATATAAATAAATAATTTAGTTAGCATGAAATGAAACTAATCAGAATATATTAGTTGATATAATAATTTAATTCAATAATAATTCAATTTAATAATAATTCATTTTTAAATATTTTTGTTTATTAATAATAATTTCATTCAATAATAATTTCATTTAATAATAATTCAATTTAAAAATAACTCAATTTAATAATTATTCAATTTAATAATAATAATTTAACTCAATAATAATAATTTAATCTTACTTTAACACACATGTTTTATATTTTAATGTTATTATAATTATAAATAAGTTATTTGATCTCATCTGGCTTAATGATACACAAGTTACATTCTCTTTCATTATATTTTAATGAGGTATTTAAATTATTCATGTCTTCACTTGATGAAGAACTAATGTGTTTAGAGATCCTTAATTTGCTTAATTTATAATCGACAGATTGTCCATTACGGTGAAAACAGATATTATTTTATCGTTAAATTGTCATCATTATTCGTGATTGTTATGCCGTCAAAAAAACAATAGACTAAAAGTGTTTTAAAGTTGTAATAAATTAAAACTGTATTTTTTGTTGTTGTTGGTAAATGATTAGACAATAGACATATCAAATATTTATAATAATTTCAATGCGTTATTTAACTTGTCACTTTTTAAAATGGATAATAAAAGAAGCTGTCATTAACAGTTTCGTTCGTTGACTTGGTTTAAATGTACGGGACATATTATTGATAACTAGGGTTGTGACAATATGCTTTTAAAATCATAGAGAATATCACAGACGAAATGAAATGGTATCGAATACTATATACCGCTGGTGTAGAACCATTCAACACTCTTTAATTCTCTCCGTCTATAATATTCTCTATAATTTATAAAGCATATTGTCACAGCCCTAGTACTTACCTACCAAACAAATAGAGATGAGTATAAAAAGTTTTTAGAAAGTTAGTAAGGCAATACATACTAATTAGGGTAAGTAAAAGAAAGTTAAACAAAAAGAAATATAGATATTTATCTCCCTATAACATTTTTAAAATATATCAAAGGAATATTATAAAATATTTAAAATGTATAATAGCTGGAAAGTATTAAAGAATATGTAAAAAATAATATGAATATAGAAGGAATATTCTCAAATATTTTATTTTATTTGTTTTCTAAAAGTTGAAATAATAATATTTTTTTCACTTGTTCCTAGTCACTCTAAGCTGGAATGATTCCAGATAGGAATCCATTATAGTATATGACGGGAATTGATGGTAGAGAACTGGAATATGAGGAAAGTAGGAATTGGAATGTATGTGGTGGTATGTATGAGGTATGTGGTATGTCTGAGGTATGTCACATACCTCAGACATACCACATACCTCATACATATCACATACCTCATACCACATACCACATACCTCATACATATCACATACCTCATACCACATACCTCATACATATCACATACCTCATATCTCATACATACCACATACCGTATGTGGTAACAATCATAAAGTATGCAGTATAACAAACTTGCGGATACAACAAACCACATATCGGCTATTTCTGTTGATATCCCCTTTACGAAAATTCGTCATCTAAACATCTGCTCACCGATTCCAGAGACGTGTTTTCCAAAAGTGAATCCATGTGATTCTTCTACCACCAAACACACACTGGTTGAAGTTACGCCGCTGAAGTCCTTTGTACAGATCCGGTGTGTAATTACTAGTATTGTGACAATATGCTTTTAAAATCATAGATCTTAAGAATATCACAGACGAAATGAAATCTTTACTATTTTCGGGATCTATGATTTTAAAAGTTAAATGGAGACAAAGTAAAAATGGAGTCAAATATTAAACAGTTCCTAATGAATAAATAATTAAAAAAACAACCAAAAAAGATCCTATGTCGTTTTCATTGAATTAATTGGAACAACTCTGTTCAACAACCGAGTGTCTTTACCTTGTAAATGTAATGTTTACTGGGTTTTATTAGTGTGATATTAGGTACTCTAATAACTATATATGTATATGTAAATAATATTTTTAGATTTGAAGTTTTCCTAAAGATATTATTAAATATATTAAGTGTAATGTTAAAAACATTAAATAAAGTATGAAACTTTATTTACTCCTACAGTCTTTTTTATTCAAGTAGGAATAATATTTTAACAACAGTTATTCTATCAATAATCTATCTAATAATTTCGAACACAGAATTAGGTAGATTTAGATATTACATTTAGAGAACGTAGTGTTGCTGATAATTTAGGGCTGTAGTGATTACATAAACCTTTCTCCTTTCTATTGATTACAATTAATTTATAGATACCTATATACTAATTGATTCTAATCTAAGTAATAAAATAATTTCTTTCTTTTATTACACTATTTTATGTTCGTCTTTCATTTAATTTCAATTATTAAATTAGGCTGATTCAATCGATTTTCTGATTCCATCATTCTGAAGTTTCTGGAAGATATCTTAACCGTTTATTTATAAGATATTTAGTACAATGTTTAAATTTTAATATTAAAACTTTTGCTTTATCAAAAATACTCTATATAAATTAAATAATTATTTTTGTTAGTTTAACTATGTAAAATTGATGTATTAGATTCATTTAATATTAACTATCTTAAAGAAACTTTCCATGCCGTCATCAAAACTTGAGTTTGATTGAGCCGTCAACCTACAAACAACGGTCTGTCGATTCGATGGAACAATCCATCGATTCGAAATCCAAGGCAATCGAAAAGAAATAGAATCGATATTACGTTGTTTATAGGGAGACTCACTTTATCCCGAGATCTGAAAAGAAGAAGAAGGACAACGTATAAAGTAATTTATACTATAAACTCCTTTTAAATTAGAAAAGTTCTGATACTATATAGATTGATAGGAACTAATAAATTATAATTCCAGAAAAAAAAATTCCATCTGAAAACTGTTTCACAATGAAGTTAACACCAATAATAGGAAATTCGTGAGTAAAAAAACTAAATTAATAAATGTGCAGGGTCTTATAACTCGGTAGTGCGCACTAGTGCGTATTCGTATTAAGTTTCATAATTTAATAATTAGAAACCAGATGGTACCTAGTAACCTAGACAGTAACCTAGTAAGTACTAAGTAGTAACCTATTGATGCTGAACTGTGTAAATTTTTGGTAGGTATCGTAATTCGTAAGTTCGTATTGTAACTACTAGTTACATGAATTACATGGTAACATCCCATGTACATTACAGAATACAGAGTATGTCAGTTAAAGCCAATTAATGGCTACATAGAATCACCGAATCGGACCGAAACGGACGGATTGAGGACCAATTGGGGACCAAAACGGACCAATTGTGGTCCAAAACGGACAGATTGGGGTCCAAAACGGACCGAAGTGGGACCAAGCCGGATCTAATCGGGCCGAAACGGAGCTAAGTAGTTCATAAAAAACATTTAAATAGTTAGTACTATACATTGGAGAAAAATTATAATATTTAGAATGAGTTATTTAATGATAATAGCTACCTACGCATGTTGAAAAAAAAGACAATAGCTACTTTGAATTCTCATATCCTATAAGCCAGAAATTATTCTTCAAAAAATATTTCAAAGGGCCCCTCCACTCAAAATATTTTCGGCCCGATTAGATCCGGCTTGGTCCCCATTCGGTCCGATTTGGACCCCGATCTGTCCGTTTTGGACCACAATTGGTCCGTTTTGGTGATTCTATACACCGCCAATTAATTGGCTTAGATTTCAAATAGTCAAAACTCAAATATGTCTAGGTACCTAATTGACTTAAAATTTTTAATTAGTTCCTATGTTCCCATGTTAATTTTGGCTAAAATGTTAAATAAATGAGCCAAATTGGCTTGGCTCAGAATTTTTGTGAAATTTTGTCTTAAAAATTGGCTTAGGTACAATTTTCCAGCCTCTGAAACATGGATAACATTAACATGTATCCCATTATAATAAGAAATAAATTGAATAGAAATTAAATAGCTAGTAGTTTGAATAATAAATCATTGGTCCCATGTTCTACACTCACTCAGCCGCCAGTCTGCAAAAGATGCATGAAGTTGTGAATTTTACCCGGCGACTGCTGAGGCCTTGAAATTAGTCTCCTGAATTATCCGGCGGCAATTTTCCAATTAATTCCTATGTTTACATGCAATTATTGGAGAGTAATTTGAGATTTTTGGTCATTTTGGAGAGAAATTTGAAAATAATTGGAGAGAAATTGCCCCAAAAATAAATATCCGGAGACTAATTGTGCATGCTTTGCAGACGAATCAACAGTATATGAAAGCTGAGCGCCGGACCACATTACGGCACACTATCACTGAATAGTTTGTTTACATTTAGATTTTAATTAGTTGTGCTGTAATTTTTTAATTAGTTGTGCTGTAATTTTTTAATTAGTTGTGCTGTAATTTTTTAATTAGTTGTGCTGTAATTTTTTAATTAGTTGTGCTATAATTTTTTAATTAGTTGTGCTATAATTTTTTAATTAGTTGTGCTATAATTTTTTAATTAGTTGTGCTATAATTTTTTAATCAGTTGTGCTATAATTTTTTAATTAGTTGTGCTGTAATTTTTTAATCAGTTGTGCTATAATTTTTTAATTAGTTGTGCTATAATTTTTTAATTAGTTGTGCTATAATTTTTTAATCAGTTGTGCTATAATTTTTTAATCAGTTGTGCTATAATTTTTTAATTAGTTGTGCTATAATATGTGGTTCTGTTAGCCTTTTTTGGTTAATAGATATTAATTACACTAGAGCGTAGTTAATTTTTTGATCAACGTACACTTGCTAGTTAGTGTTTTGCTAATTTGTGCACACCTGGTACTAGGAATTAGTATAAAAATGAAACCTCTAGTTTACTTTTTAAAAGCTCTTAAATAGTTCAAAACTCAAAACCGAAATTTGATATTTGGTGAACAAGTTAAATTTCAACAGTCACTTAGCCTAGTATTTTTAGAGTAAACGTTTCAAATTAGTTTAAATTTTTTAAATTTATTTTTTAAACAGTTGAATTTCGATAACCTCTTTTTGATTGAATTTAAATCTCCTCCTAACTGCAATTGTAACTAAATTGAATTTTCATTAAAACTAGTGGAATTTCGATACCACTCAGCACTCTAAATATTATCCGAAGAAAGATGTTCTTGCAGTGAGTTTTCTTGTGTTGAAATTTTATAACCACAGCTTAAATTAACAATATTATAAGTGGAATATCGATAACCACATGGTTTTTTTTGAGTTACTTTGTACCTGTTGGCAAAATTAAAGTTTTATTTGAAATGTTTCAAAATTAAAGTTTTAATTAAAATGTTTCAAAATTAAAGTTTTAATAAAAATGTTGAATTGTGAGTACCACTTATTGTGATTTTGAATATTAGAGTTAGTTATTATACTAGAATTTCAACTGAAACTAGTGGAATTTCAATAACCACATGCAATTCTATTGTCTTTTTACAAAAAAATGTTAATTATGTTACTTGCTTTTAGTAGAAATATATGCAGTAGAAATATGAGTAATGCGCGTTACACATATTTCTACTGCATTGCCACATTATATCTACACTATAATAAGAGCCCCGTCTGTCTGTCTGTCTGTCTGTCTGTCACACATATATAAAGAAATACTCATTAAAAGGAGAAAAAAAAATCATTTGTGGCAGTATCATGACTACAGGCTACAATAATTTTTTTTTTTTTTGGCTTTTTGACAGTTTTTGTTTTTGTTTTATTAGAAAATGCTTATCCATTTCTTGCATTCGAATATAATTTAGATTCAGTAACAGGTACTGTACTAGTGACTATTAAACACATGGTAACCCTGTGTATTTAATATTAAATTGTATACAGGTGTGCCTTCTCATCCTTGCGCAAATACTCCCAAACAGGTTTCCCTGATTTTTTCAAGCAAGCAGTCACTACGATATGCAAGATGTGACCTTGACTCAACAGTAGGGAAGATGCTCTTACTATACAGTACATGCAGTGTTTGTAGAAACTATCAAGATTTGATATAATAAATACACAAATAAAATGTAAAAAAAAAAATATTTGGTCAATATTATTTTTCAATTCTAGCAAACCTATAAACTGGGATATTATTTTTTTTACATACAGAGAGAAAGATGCTTAAACTCATTCACCTGATTTGGTCATTTTTGATTTATATTCACTCTTCAATTTGATGCCAGATTACGGCTATGCAGCTGGAAAGTTCAAATATGCATTGTAAATTTAAGATATGCATGCAGACACGCGAATTTTCTGTTTTTTCATTTAATCATCAAGTATGCGTGATGTCATTCACATTAGGCGGGGAAATCTGTGACTGCAACCTTTTTATCCTATTTTTATATATAGTCTGGACTTTGTATAGTAAGTATTCATTGTCATTATGTTTCGTGTTTTTATTATTAATTATATTTGCGTATAACGATAAGATTTTCAGTTAATTTATAAAATAATTAATAGGCATTCTGTACCAAGGGTAAAAATTATGGTGGGGCCAAAGAAGATTGAATAAAGAACTCTTCTCCATTTACCTACCCCTCCATAGTTTTACAATTAGCATGCTTCAAATTCCCTCAATTCAATTTTAAAATTAAAAACACACCTGGTCGCTAATTACACCAGTCACCCCATGGCAGTAAAGTACAACTCCTCTATAATGAAGTCCTGTATAGTTAATGTAGTGTTTCGAGTAAGGAAGTAGCCTGTATAGTGAACACATTTTCTTTAGTCCGCCATAAAATTATCATTTTTTTCTGAAACTAATTGTCCTGAAATCAAGCAAAGAAAAAGGTTGCCGTGAAATTCAAAACAATAACAAATTCACACAAAGCTTTTAAACTCTTACAAATGGCAACCTACACCGTTACCTCAATAATATTACCCTAAAAAAACACTAGGTACCTAAACACTTAATTGCCATTAAATTTACGATAGTACGATATAACTGTTCGTTACAGACACTTTTTCTTCTATTTAATGTTAGAAAGTCGGACAGTGACGATTGAGTGTAATATTTCTTATATAATTAATTACGAAGAGAATACTTGATCAATTTCTTTTCTGTTGACTGTGATGTGTTGTATAGCCTTAGCTCTACGAATTTAAATCATTTATTGAGAAATTTCAATTTAGAGTGAGAGGACCTTTAGATATAGTTTATCGGTTCCAATTATGATATTATACTATGATATACGGTTGGTATGATTCAGGTAAATTATTATTAAGGTTGTGACAATATGCTTTTAATAAAATGATAGATTATGTCAATATTACAGACGGAGAGAATTAAAGAGTATTGGATGGTTCTACACCAGCGGTATATAGTATTCGATACCATTTCATTTAGTCTGTGATATTCTCTATGATTTATGAAGCATATTGTCACAACCCTAGTGATAATGTATATGATTGAAAGCAATTTAAAATCTTGTTTAAATACTACTAAGAAGAATGTATGCTTATGCATCTGCTACAGTAGTGTCTTGTTCAATTGTTCATGTCAACGTACGGTATAGTCAAGGTTATCAGGTCAGTAATAATGTTGTGTTACTTTTGGATTTGGTAGAACAAATATATAACGATACAATATAAGATAATAACGGAACTGCTAATTTTTGTGAAATAATTTGAAGGGATTTAATTAGAAAATAATAATCATTAATCTACATTATAGTACTTATACATATTGTTAGATAAAAGTATTGAACACTATAGTTAACTCCAGGGTTGGGACAATATGACCTAAAAACTATAGATTCCGAAAATATCATAGACGAAACTAAATGAAATGGTATCGAATACTACATATATACCGCTGGTGTAGAACCATTCGATACTCTTTAGTTCTCTCCGTCTATAATATTTTCGGGATCTATAGTTTTTAAAGCATATTGTCACAACCTTGGTTAACTCTATAGTGAATGATTGACATTTCTTTATTTTAAGAAGAGTTGCTGAACAAAATTGATTTGTTTGTGACCTGAACGACCCTTGTAATAATTTAAACATGTTCGTTCATTTTTGTACTTAAACACTTTTCTCCAGATTGTCAATATTTTTGAGAAGGAATTTTATAATAGAAAACCATATGAATATTCTTTAAACCCAGAAATAAATCAGTTTTTATTAATGGATATTTTATCTAATACAGATATTTTAAATGTTAGAACTTACTTCATTGTCCATTTTCTGACCATTTGCACCACCTATCAATTAAGTCTTTATTTAATTCATAAAACTATATGAAAATTTAACTGTGCTGGTCAGCAAATTATTAAATCTTTAAATCTTCTCTTAAAAAGCGCCATCTGGCAATTATGAAATCCTACAAGTCGGAAGGTATTTCCTAGCAAGTCATTTAAATTTTGTTGTAGGGTGTATACTGCATAATCATGTGATGTGCTATGTAGTGTGGGAAATTATAGTAGTTACCTCTGCCTTCTATAATTACTTCAGGGTGTTTTTTCTATCTTGTCTATGCTATGCTATGCTATCTTGTCTATGCTATGCTATCTTGTCTATGCTATGCTATGCTATGCTATCTTCTCTATGCTATACTATCTTGTCTATGCTATGCTATCTTGTCTATGCTATGCTATCTTGTCTATGCTATGCTAAATTGTCTATGCTATGCTATGCTATCTTCTCTATGCTATGCTATCTTGTCTATGCTATGCTATCTTGTCTATGCTATGCTATCTTGTCTATGCTATGCTATCTTGTCTATGCTATGCTATCTTGTCTATGCTATGCTATCTTGTCTATGCTATGCTATCTTGTCTATGCTATGCTATCTTGTCTATGCTATGCTATCTTGTCTATGCTATGCTATCTTGTCTATGCTATGCTATCTTGTCTATGCTATGCTATCTTGTCTATGCTATCTTCTCTATGCTATGCTATCTTGTCTATGCTATGCTATCTTGTCTATGCTATGCTATCTTGTCTATGCTATGCTATGCTATCTTGTCTATGCTATGCTATGCTATCTTGTCTATGCTATGCTATCTTGTCTATGCTATGCTATCTTGTCTATGCTATGCTATCTTGTCTATGCTATGCTATGCTATCTTGTCTATGCTATGCTATCTTGTCTATGCTATGCTATCTTGTCTATGCTATGCTATGCTATCTTGTCTATGCTATGCTATGCTATCTTGTCTATGCTATGCTATCTTGTCTATGCTATGCTATCTTGTCTATGCTATCTTGTCTATGCTATGCTATCTTGTCTATGCTATGCTATCTTGTCTATGCTATGCTATCTTGTCTATGCTATGCTATCTTGTCTATGCTATGCTATCTTGTCTATGCTATGCTATCTTGTCTATGCTATGCTATCTTGTCTATGCTATGCTATCTTGTCTGTGCTATGCTATGCTATCTTGTCTGTGCTATGCTATACTATCTTGTCTATGCTATGCTATCTAGTCTATGCTATGCTATCTTGTCTATGCTATGCTATCTTGTCTATGCTATGCTATCTTGTCTATGCTATGCTATCTTGTCTATGCTATGCTATCTTGTCTATTCTATGCTATCTTGTCTATTCTATGCTATCTTGTCTATTCTATGCTATCTTGTCTATTCTATGCTATCTTGTCTATGCTATGCTATGCTATCTTGTCTATGCTATGCTATCTTGTCTGTGCTATGCTATGCTATCTTGTCTATGCTATGCTATCTTGTCTATGCTATGCTATCTTGTCTATTCTATGTTATCTTGTCTATTCTATGCTATCTTGTCTATTCTATGCTATCTTGTCTATGCTATGCTATCTTGTCTATGCTATGCTATGCTATCTTGTCTGTGCTATGCTATCTTGTCTATGCTATGCTATCTTGTCTATGCTATGCTATCTTGTCTATGCTATGCTATCTTGTCTATTCTATGCTATCTTGTCTATGCTATGCTATCTTGTCTATGCTATGCTATGCTATCTTGTCTGTGCTATGCTATCTTGTCTATGCTTTGCTATGCTATCTTGTCTATGCTATGCTATCTTGTCTATGCTATGCTATGCTATCTTGTCTGTGCTATGCTATCTTGTCTATGCTATGCTATGCTATCTTGTCTATGCTATGCTATGCTATCTTGTCTATGCTATGCTATCTTGTCTTTGCTATGCTATGCTATCTTGTCTATGCTATGCTATCTTGTCTATGCTATGCTATCTTGTCTATGCTATGCTATCTTGTCTATGCTATGCTATCTTGTCTATGCTATGCTATCTTGTCTATGCTATGCTATCTTGTCTATGCTATGCTATCTTGTCTATGCTATGCTATCTTGTCTATGCTATGCTATCTTGTCTATGCTATGCTATCTTGTCTATGCTATGCTATCTTGTCTATGCTATGCTATCTTGTCTATGCTATGCTATCTTGTCTATGCTATGCTATCTTGTCTATGCTATGCTATCTTGTCTATGCTATGCTATCTTGTCTATGCTATGCTATCTTGTCTGTGCTATGCTATCTTGTCTGTGCTATGCTATCTTGTCTATGCTATGCTATGCTATCTTGTCTATGCTATGCTATCTTGTCTATGCTATGCTATCTTGTCTATGCTATGCTATCTTGTCTATGCTATGCTATGCTATCTTGTCTGTGCTATGCTATCTTGTCTATGCTATGCTATCTTGTCTATGCTATGCTATCTTGTCTATGCTATGCTATGCTATCTTGTCTATGCTATGCTATGCTATCTTGTCTATGCTATGCTATCTTGTCTATGCTATGCTATGCTATCTTGTCTATGCTATGCTATCTTGTCTATGCTATGCTATCTTGTCTATGCTATCTTGTCTATGCTATGCTATCTTGTCTATGCTATGCTATCTTGTCTATGCTATGCTATCTTGTCTATGCTATGCTATCTTGTCTATGCTATGCTATCTTGTCTATGCTATGCTATCTTGTCTATGCTATGCTATCTTGTCTATGCTATGCTATCTTGTCTATGCTATGCTATGCTATCTTGTCTATGCTATGCTATACTATCTTGTCTATGCTATGCTATGCTATCTTGTCTATGCTATGCTATGCTATCTTGTCTATGCTATGCTATCTTGTCTATGCTATGCTATGCTATCTTGTCTATGCTATGCTATCTTGTCTATGCTATGCTATCTTGTCTATTCTATGCTATCTTGTCTATGCTATGCTATGCTATCTTGTCTATGCTATGCTATCTTGTCTATGCTATGCTATCTTGTCTATTCTATGATATCTTGTCTATGCTATGCTATGCTATCTTGTCTATGCTATGCTATCTTGTCTATGCTATGCTATCTTGTCTATTCTATGCTATTTTGTCTATGCTATGCTATTTTGTCTATGCTATGCTATCTTGTCTATTCTATGCTATGCTATGCTATCTTGTCTATGCTATGCTATCTTTCATTATCTATTTACTCTTATTTATCAATATATAGCCATATTTGAAAACTAGATATTAGGCATGAATATTTGTTAATTTACTGTCTTAAAATGTTCGATCTTTACCATCCTTAATCTTAACCTAAGAACAGTTAACTCCCTGACCAGTATATAGAGTCCATAAATCCCATGACAATTTACCTAAAGTGAGTTTATAACTTTGTACTTTATCAGATATAATTTATATTCCATTTATTCTATTTATATAGAATCTTATTGTAACCAATTTTTCAGATTACAACAAATAAACTACAGCTTAGTCCAAGCTGTATTTCAATCTCCACGTACCGAAACATTAACTGTTAATAGAAAAAGGGTTCAACAAACAAAATGATACTTGAATTAAACTGTATCTTCGATAGTTATTGATATATACAAATTTAAATTTTGTACACTTTTTGTGGCTCACCCTGTATAGTAAAAAAAGTTTTTTTCATGAAATAGGAGTTCTACCTGTACAACTCCTCTATAATGAAGTCGTGTGTATTGAACCATTTTGATTTTTAGAGTTCTGAGAAATGAAAAACCCTGTATGATGAATTTATTTATAAAAAAAATATTTTGTATAGTCTGCCATTAAATGACCAGTTTTCTATTAATCTCGTAAATCCTCTATAGTAGAGTAAAGTCTCTATAGTGATCTAGTTGTAGTTCACTATAGAGGAGTTTAACTGTATAATAGTGTATATGGTGGACAAGGGGCGGTGATAGATTCAACACGATAGAAGATGCACATTCATATATCGCTTGTTTGCAACAACAACGTCATAAACACAAAAACATGTATTTTCGATTTATCTATACAAGTATATAAATCATAATATACTGATTATTTTGCCAAAAGTTATATAATTGTAACTCAAAATTTGACCGCTAGAGAGGCTAAATGTCCTAACGATATACCATTAAATGTACGTACATTACAAGTACCAAAATGCCTCTCATGAAAAGTAGCTTTTTTAGAGTTGTGACAGTGTTATCGCAAACATCCACTTATAGGGTTAGCAAAATGTATTCTTTACGCAACAAAATTATTCTTTAATTCCACCCTAACTTTCCCTTTTTCATTTGTTTTGTATTTTCTTTTCTTACGTAGAGATATGTGCTTGACGTTACTCGATCACCTAATTTGTCAAATTTTCATTTACAATCTTACGTAAACTACACCTTTTTACCTATAACTTAAAACAATTCAAGTTTGATTTAAAATAAATCAAGTTCAAATAGTTTAATTTAAAAAGTTAAAGTTTATTTGAAAAATTAAATTCTATGGGCCCTCGATATCACACATAGGAAGCTCTGCACTAATATCATTATATTAGTAATGGGAGGGAATGAGATCATGAGAGTAGTGAAATGAGAGAAGTGAGTGAAATGAGAGAAGTGAGATGAGAGTAGAGAAGTGAGATGAGAGTAGAGAAGTGAGATGAGAGTAGAGAAGTGAGATGAGAGTAGAGAAGTGAGTGAAATGAGTAAAGTGAGTGAAATGAGTAAAGTGAGAGAGAGAAGTCTAATTCAAAATAAGTCTAGTCTAATTCAAAATAAGTCAAGTCTAATTCAAAATAAGTCTAGTCTAATTCAAAATAAGTCTAGTCTAATTCAAAATAAGTCTAGTCTAATTCAAAATAAGTCTAGTCTAATTCAAAATAAGTCAAGTCTAATTCAAAATAAGTCAAGTCTAAATCAAAATAAGTCAAGTCTAATTCAAAATAAGTCAAGTCTAATTCAAAATAAGTCAAGTCTAATTCAAAATAAGTCAAGTCTAATTCAAAATAAGTCAAGTCTAATTCAAAATAAGTCAAGTCTAATTCAAAATAAGTCAAGTCTAATTCAAAATAAGTCAAGTCTAATTCAAAATAAGTCGAGTCTAATTCAAAATAAGTCGAGTCTAATTCAAAATAAGTCAAGTCTAATTCAAAATAAGTCAAATCTAATTCAAAATAAGTCAAGTCTAATTTAAGGGACAGACCATGATTTTTGACAACATTTTTATTAATGAAGTTACGGTTCTGAAACTTCGCAACCATATATAAAATTGAATTCCCTATCGTTTTTGTGAATAGGATTTTTTCAATTAGACTCATAGAAAACGAGTTATTCGTAACAGAGCGCTATACCCACCTTCTCCCTCCCCTCGCCAGGGGCATAGCGTCACACAGGCACACTCTAGAGTTCTGATTTTTTGTACAATCATTTATAAGGTTGTTAGGTACCTATTTATGAAATAAATAAAAATAAAGCTTAATTGAAAATAAATAAATAAAGTTCAATTGAAAATAAATTGAACTTTATTTATTTTAAATTGAACTTTATTTATTTTAAAATAAATAAATAACTAATATATGGATAAATTTGACTTCTCTCACTCCAATTCTTTTTTCAATCTTCTATGGCTCCACCATAAATTTTTCTCTGCATAGAGAATGCCTATTAATGTTTGTTAGTGCCACGTGGCACCTATCTTATTTTTTCCTTATTTGGATTTTACCCCCCCCCCCCTCTGAATTATCAGCATTGTTTAAGTTTAGTTTCAATAATTTTCACATAAAACTCACTTTTACTTTTCAGTTAATTTTATCCAGAAACACGAATTTAAAGTATATGTTCAGTTTCTAATTTTGTTTCAAATATTTGTATCAGTTGTCTGTGGGATAAGTTACAGTTATCAGTAAGTTCTAAAGATACAGTTCTAAAGATACAGTTCTAAAGATACAGTTCTAAAGATACAGTTCTAAAGATACAGTTCTAAAGATACAGTTCTATAGATACAGTTCTAAAGATACAGTTCTAAAGATACAGTCCCTTTCGCTGGATATAGTACAATTAGAATCATCTAAGTGTTCGAAAACTTCACTAGAATTACTAGTGAACTAAGATAGATTTTAGCATATCGTCAACATTGCCGTATTTAATTCACTATCATTCATTTACGGCAAGTTGAACAATATAGATAGAAATGGGAAAATATTTCAAACACCCAAATTACTACGGGCATTAACAAAACTACTTAACGAACATATTTACAACTGAATTACTAAGTACAAAACATAGGTGAAACTAGTTTATTGGTGATCAGCAAAATGTAAAAAAACTAGCTCTGGGTAATTAAGCATTACAGTACTATATTACAGGCAATCACCTATTTAGGTACACGATGAGGTAAAGCTTTTCTATATATCAGTTTTAAACAATAAATGGAACAGCGTAAACAATGTTCTTTCAATTGACTGAAACTACTTTCAGAATATGCTTTTAATAATAATAATAATAATAATATAATAATATAATATAGTTTATTGATACACTCTCACAAGAAAAAAAAACAAGAAAATAGAATACAATATGAGATAATACATAATCAAATAACAAAATAATACATAATCAGATAAGCAAAAATAATCAAAATTAATTAAAAAAATACAAAATCAGTCAAATAATACATAATGAAAACACAAAAAAATAATATATATTCAAAAATAATACATAGTAATACATAAGTAAAAAAAAAATACAATCTTGTGAGGAGCGAATCAAGCCCATTGGTAGCTCTTGGCTATTTGGGCAGTATTGACCTATAAAACAGAACTTGGGATGAAAATGGAATTAGATATTTCAGCATTATAATTGTACTATTGTTGACATTGTTCGCTTAAATAAAAAAATTTGACATCTTTTTTGAATTCATTGACAGAAGGAAGGTTTCTAATGTGTGTCGGTAATTTATTCCATATATTAAGAGCTTTATATAGAAAATTTTGGTTCTAGGTAAATTGCTCGAAAATAATTGCTCGAAAGACAATTGCTCGAAAACAATTGCTCGAAAAACAATTGCTCGAATGAACAATTGCTCGAAAGAACAATTGCTCGAAAGACAATTGCTCGAAAAACAATTGCTCGAACGAACAATTGCTCGAATGAACAATTGCTCGAATTATCAAATTGCTCGAATGAACAAAATTGCTCGAATTATAAAATTGCACAGTTTTCGATTTTATAAAAGTCAGTTATTCATGAAGTGGAGCTGCACCTAACAATCCTTGTTTCTTTTTAGTAACTGATCATTAATCATTCTATAAATGATTTTAATTATTACTCATTCTGCATAATCGTTTTTTAGACCGTTTGTGTCATCTCGTATGTAACATGTGAATTGGAATTATGTGGTGAATCACTACTATTCACGTTTTTTATATATTACACTCCCGCAATTAACATACGAAATTTCCGAATAGAAACTCATAATGACCATGAACACCCACTACAAAGTCCGGACCATATAGGATAAAGAGGTTGCAGTCACAATTATCATCGCCTACAATGTGAATATCATACTTACTTACTTAAGGCCTTGTTACACGGTGCGAGTAAACGTACCAGTTGGCCTAGCCAGTTTCTGTAGGTCAGCTACTCGCACAGTGTGACCATATCAGTCGAGTAACTGTTGTGGAAATTCAATGCTATGGACATTGAGATACTGGCATGCGAGTACAATGGGATAGTTGCTGTCCACTGTCACGACAGTATCTCGCACCATGTAAAAGGCCTTTACTTACTTACTGATTAGAAGTACTGCAGATTTCTTATGTTTGCATATATCATTAATCAAGATTTACTGAACACTTTATTATATTTAGGGGTAACAGGACTAATTTGAAGTTACAATACATATTTGCTCTGTGCGGCTGCATCACCACCAAGATTTGAAGATAAAAGTAGTACCAAGTTGTACAGACATTTTTTATATTAATATTTTGGTTGAACTAATTATGTATTTGTATATAATTTAACTCAATAGTACGAGATATAAACGAAAATCACAACAATTCCATTTTAATGCTTCGTTAATATTTGGGACGTAAATTGCCCCACCTTGCAACTTGGGATCGTGAAAGATATTTTTCAGGTGGGTTACCAAAAAAAAGCTACAAAAAATGAATATTTAATGTAGGAAATGCAAGGAATGAAGAAGATTATTGTCCTATGTACTATTTTTTACAAGCACTGTGATGGTGCATCTTCCCTACTGAAGGGTCAGGGTCACATCTTGCATATTGTGTGACTACCTTAATAGAAAAAGACCTGATTAACAGCTTTGGTAACGCTAAACATGCACAATGTAATCAATATATCAATAGAAATAATTGGAGATCTACATATATGAAATATTTATTAGAAAGAGTATAATGATAATTAACCATTATTCCCCCAAGTTTATTTTACAAAGAAGTACACTACTTATTTCAGATATAAACGCAAAAATGCAATAAAACAATCACTTCATAAAAGGTATATAAACACTGTTCCAACTTGGAGATTTTAGTTAAGAAGCTGCACTCGTCCTGTAAGGTTGGTGGTGAATAATGCATTTATTGAATAAAAATTATATATTTTTCTACTTCAAAAATTAAAGAATTATGCTGTAACTCTTGAAATAGGAAAATTATGTGGAAATAAATATATTCAAATAATAACATTATGATGATTTATATGCATATGTTAAATATTTTATTACAGATAGTATTGAATAACAATCTATCTAATAAAACCCGTAGTGTGTATATTTATACATGTATTATTTTGTGTCCGCTTCTTCCAAATAAGAAATTTATGAATGTTTACTATAGTGTATTTTGCCGTTAAAAATAACGGGTCATCAGTAATACCAATTTATTACCCGTTATTTGGTAACTTTTAATGAATAAAAAATTAAAATTAAATATAAAGCAGTCTAATTTCTTTTATACAGCTTTTTAACATTGATTTAAAACAATTCAAGTTTAATTTAAAATAAATCAAGTTATATTTAAAATAAGTCAAGTTATATTTAAAATAAATCAAGTTATATTTAAAATAAGTCAAGTTATATTTAAAATAAGTCAAGTTATATTTAAAATAAGTCAAGTTATATTTAAAATAAGTCAAGTTATATTTAAAATAAGTCAAGTTATATTTAAAATAAGTCAAGTTATATTTAAAATAAGTCAAGTTATATTTAAAATAAGTCAAGTTATATTTAAAATAAGTCAAGTTATTTAAAATATTTCAACTTTAATTAGAAATAGCTCAACTTTAATTTAAAGAAAATTCAAGCTAAAATTTAATTCTATGGGCCCTCGATATCACACATAGGAAGCTCTGCACTAATATCATTATATTAGTAATGGGAGGGAATGAGATCATGAGAGTATACCTTTACAGTTCTTTCATTTCCCACCATAATCTTTCATTGCCCACCATAACCTTTCATTGTCCTCCATAATCTTTCATTGCCCACCATAATCTTTCATTGCCCACCATAACCTTTCATTGCCCACCATAATCCTTCATTGCCCACCATAATCCTTTTTTCCCACCATAAACTTTCATTGCCCGCAATAATATTTCATTGCCCACCATAATCTTTCATTGCCCACCATAATCACTCATTGCCCACCATAATCTTTCATTGCCCACCATAATCTTTCATTACCCACCATAATCTTTCATTGCCCACCATAATCTTTCATCGCCCACCATAATCTTCCATTGCCCACCATAATCTTTCATTGCCCACCATAATCTTTCATTGCCCACCATAATCTTTCATTGCCCATCATAACCTTTCATTGCCCACCATAATCTTTCAATCGCCCACCATAATCTTTCATCGCCCACCATAATCTTTCATCGCCCACCATAATCTTCCATTGCCCAACATAATCTTTCATCGCCCACCATAATCTTTCATCGCCCACCATAATCTTCCATTGCTCACCAGAATCTTTCATCGCCCACCATAATCTTTCATCGCCCACCATAATCTTTCATTGCCCACCATAATCTTTCATTACCCATCATAATCTTGCATTGTCCACCATAATCTTTCATTGCCCACCATAATCTTTCATTGCCCACCATAATCTTTCATAGCCCACCATAATCTTTCATTGCCCACCATAATCTTTCATTGCCCACCATAATCTTTCATCGCCCACCATAATCTTCCATTGCCCACCATAATCTTTCATTGCCCACCATAATCTTTCATTGCCCACCATAATCTTTCATTGCCCATCATAACCTTTCATTTCCCACCATAATCTTTCAATCGCCCACCATAATCTTTCATCGCCCACCATAATCTTTCATCGCCCACCATAATCTTCCATTGCCCACCATAATCTTTCATCGCCCACCATAATCTTTCATCGCCCACCATAATCTTCCATTGCTCACCAGAATCTTTCATCGCCCACCATAATCTTTCATCGCCCACCATAATCTTTCATTGCCCACCATAATCTTTCATTACCCATCATAATCTTGCATTGTCCACCATAATCTTTCATTGCCCACCATAATCTTTCATTGCCCACCATAATCTTTCATTGCCCACCATAATCTTTCATTACCCATCATAATCTTGCATTGTCCACCATAATCTTTCATTGCCCACCATAATATTTCATTGCCCACCATAATCTTTCATCGCCCACCATAATCTTTCATCGCCCACCATAATCTTTCATTGCCCACCATAATCTTTCATCGCCCACCATAATCTTCCATCGCCCACCACAATCTTTCATCGCCCACCATAATCTTTCATCGCCCACCATAATCTTCCATTAATCACCATAATCTTTCATCGCCCACCATAATCTTTCATCGCCCACCATAATCTTTCATCGCCCACCATAATCTTCCATTGCCCACCATAATCTTTCATCGCCCACCATAATCTTTCATCGCCCACCATAATCTTCCATCGCCCACCATAATCATCGCCCACCATAATCTTTCATCGCCCACCATAATCTTTCATCGCCCACCATAATCTTTCATCGCCCACCATAATCTTCCATTGCCCACCATAATCTTTCATCGCCCACCATAATCTTTCATCGCCCACCATAATCTTCCATCGCCCACCATAATCTTTCATCGCCCACCATAATCTTCCTTTGCTCACCTCTCTCATTCCAATCCTCTCATATAAATTCTCACTTCTCTCAATTCACTAACTTCTCTCATTTCATTTCTCTCACTTCTCTCATCTTAATTCTCTCCTCTCACTAAATTTTTACTTCTTTCATTTTACTACTCTCATGATCTCATTCCCTCCCATTACTAATATAATGATATTAGTGCAGAGCTTCCTATGTGTGATATCGAGGGCCCATAGAATTAAATTTTAAATTAAACTTGATCTTTTTAAAATTAAACTTGAACTTGAACTTTTTTAAATTAAAGTTGAACTATTTTAAATCAAAGTTGAATTATTTTAAATTAAAGTTGAATTATTTAAATTAAAGTTGAACTATTTTAAATTATAGTTGAACTATTTTATATTAAAGTTGAACTAGTTTAAATTAAAGTTGAACTATTTTAAATTAAAGTTGATCTATTTTAAATTAAAGTTGAACTATTTTAAATTGAAGTTGAACTATTTTAAATATATTTTGACTTGTTTCATATATAATTTGACTTATTTTAAATATAACTTGACTTATTTTAAATATAACTTGACCTATTTTAAATTAAACTTGACTTATATTATATTAAACTTGAATTGCTTTAAATTAATGTTAAAAGGCTGTAGACGGGTATTAAACATGAAGAATGTAACTATGATACGCACGGGAATATATAGATATGAAATTAACATTCTTATGTAATTATTGAATTTTAATATTTATTTACAATATCAGCTTTTGTAAGAAAATAAATTTTAATTAAATCCATTAAAAGTAACTTAATAACAAGTAATAAATTACTATTGAAGACCCGTTATTTTTAACGGGCTATATATACTAGTATATAAATAAAAACAATTCATGTAACGATATTAACGAATTCTATTTCGAAAATAATAGCATAATATAAATTATGTACTTTAAATAATTGTAATATACACAAAATATTCACTCAAAAACCTAATGTTTTTTTTAGGAAAAGATGTAACCTAACTTTTATTTACACAAATTGAAAGAGAATGTAAATATTTAAATATGTACAGTGCTTGACAAAGTGTCGGACACATTACTATTTTTTTTTAATTTCATAGAGATTCTATATTCTATAATATAATTAATGGGTACATATATTTCTAATTTCAACTATTTATACGACACAAAATTAGAGGATTAGAAATTTAAAGGATATTAGATTACTCTATAATAAAGAGCATTGTGTTTCTACAAGGTAGCGGAAAAGTAACTTTACACTTTTAAATGTTTATTAAACGAAAACCGACTGAACTATCGATATGAAATAATTTTTTTTTGTAGTATGTATACATAGACAAAAGATGTGATTTTTTTTTGAAAGATGTCCTTCTTATGTTCTCAGTTATTGTTCAAGCAAGAGCGCACTCTTCGCACAGTATTTTGTAAAATGTTTTCTAGTGTCTCCTTCGTTATTTAGTTAATTTCTTCAATTGTGTTGAGTTTCAACTTTTTGGATTTTTCAGGCCTATTTTTGTAAGCTTTCGATTTTTGAAGATACCCCCAAAGGTAGAAGTCGAGATGGGTTAAATCAGGAGATCGAGCAGGCCATGAGATTTCACTGCAATGTCGAATTAAGCGACTTGAAAATGCTTCTCTAAATATGACCATGGTTTCTCTGTCGGGAGATTTTTTATCTGCATCATACATATTGTAAAAAAACTTCGAGATTTTGTCTATAAATTTATATTTATTTGATATTTGTAGTAGAGTTTGTTTTCTTGCAATAAAAATTTAAAAGTGTAAAGTTAATTTTCCGCTACCCTGTATATATAAATATATATATATATAAATCCGTTACGCTCGAAATTCTTCCGAAAACTCAAAAATTTCCGAAAACTTGAAATACTCCGAAAACTCAAACTTTTCCAAAAGCTCATTGAATCAAAATTCAATTTCCATTAAAAAACCGTTATTTTTAACGAGATAGTACACTAGTTTTGAAATAAAAAGCATAGATATTATTTATAAATTCTGACTTGCTTTCAGAAATAAATATAGAAAATGAATTTCACAAAATTACTGCAAATACATATATTTCTGAAGTTCCAAACACCTTTGTTTTGCCTCCATGATAATTTTAACTTTCATCACTGTTTTATTTTAATTTACTCACAATGTAGTTCAATAAGCTAAGAGTTTAAAATATTCCTTTAATCCATTACAGGTTCTGTCAGCTGAATAATGGCACGCCAAATCCTGTTACTTTTACTCATTGGGCAGGGTTCAACCTTAGCTCAAATACCCCACTGCGTCCCTTGTACAGAACCATTTCACAATTTTGACTACCGTAATACGTGTGGCGATCTTCGGAACTCTACAGGTTTTATCGATGGACCTGAACAACCATTTCTTGTACCAGTACTCGACATTAGAGGAATGATTTTGGAACGTAAAGTTTCGTTCTGTGTACCTTGCAGTGATAGTATTTGGGATTTTGATGCCACATGTGACGATTTCAGTAGAAAATTTCTAGAAAATCAAAGGAATGAAAATAGAAATATATGCAACGAAGAAAATCGTGAAGTTTTTTTCGAAGGACGATGCCAAACTCTTTTACAGCAAGGAACTTGTCCTGAACATTTCTGGCTCGTTATAAAAGATGAAAGAACTGGTCCAATTTGTGAATACAACAAATGTTTTAATCCAGGGTCATTTTATGTTCACTACCATGGCTTGTGCCTAAATTTGGGAATAGAAGGTGGGTATGACTGTGAAGACGACAAGGTCTTGGTTGTCTCTACAGACGGCACAGCAAATTGTGAGTACTCTGGTGATGTGCCCGATCTAGATTACTCGAAAGATCATTCTCCCAAAAGACAAAGAAACTCTCAATGTGCTCCCAATTGGGCAATGGAAATATCTTTGGACGGAAATCCAGTCTGTGTTCGAAACTTCTGCTCGAATGATCATATATATTTACATGGTCGATGCTGGCCACTTCCAACAAGCTGTCAAGTGGGAAGTACAATACGTTTTGAACCGAAACCAAGTTTCTTCAACAAACATCAGAATACTATTATATGTCTGCAACAGTTTGGTGGATTTTCTGGCGGGTTTGGGGCAGGTGGCGGTTTTTCTGCTGGCGGTGGAGCCGTTGGCTCCAATTCAATGAAATCTAGTCCCATAGGACGATGTGGAGGAGGGGCTGCTCGGCAAGGTGTAGGTTGCCCTGTTTTCTCTCCGCCACCGAAGAAACCAAAGTTCGCGCAGTAAAAACCCTGCTAAATAAAACCTAATTTCAGAACCGCCATTGAAATCTCCTAGTTTCTCTTATTTAATGTAGAATATGGAAACACTTTGGATGTCTTACATTTGAACGGATATATAATTAATGTAATTGTTAGAAGTCGCATTTCCATGCTTATAAAATGTAAATTAAAGTTCAGTATAATTTTTTTTCCGTAAATTTTTTTTTCTTTACCAAGCTACACGTAACAATTCATTATGTGAAAAATTATATGCTATATTGATGTAACTTATGATACTGTTGAAATTATTCTTTATATTTATTTATTTATTCTATATATGTATTTGTACATGTTCGCGTCCAAACGAGAGCAATATGAACAGAAAATTGAAAATGTCCGTGTTCGCGATTCTGCATTATAATTAAACAATATAATATATGTTGTTGTGGATAGGTAAAATCTAATAATTTAGCGGTATTAAGCATGTATATAATATAATAAATACCCAGAGAAACGTACAGAAGAAACTTCTGGTACAAAAAAATCAAAGGAAGAGAGAACTCAAAAGGGAGAATCTTCCATATTGGAATTTTCCACATCTGTCATTTAACGCCAGTGGAAGTTTCCTTGTGGAACTTTCCGCTGTGGAATTTACCGGCCACTAAGAAAATCATATATCACAAATTGTAATAGTTTTAATTGCGTGGTAGTCATTGCTACCTCTATTTAATAAAACATTATTTAGTTAAAATATATGACAGATAAATTAGTTCTCATCTCATCTATTCAATAAATAATCATTTAGTATCAATAAATGAAAATAAAGAATAAATCTTCCGTGTATAATAGAAAAACATGATAAGCCGATTATTATTTTCATAGATCAATATGACAAATGGGGTGAAAAATTATGAGGTTTTCTTAATTTATGTTTTCCAATAAAAAATAACCCACTTGGAAGTTTATTGAAAGCCATCTTGAGGGACTAGCGGCAGTATTTCATCTCTAAATTTACCGGTAGCCGGTAAATTGCTCGAAAACAATTGCTCGAAAACAATTGCTCGAAAGACAATTGCTCGAAAACAATTGCTCGAAAAACAATTGCTCGAAAAACAATTGCTCGAAAAACAATTGCTCGAAAACAATTGCTCGAAAAACAATTGCTCGAATGAACAATTGCTCGAAAAAACAATTGCTCGAACGAACAATTGATCGAATGAACAATTGCTCGAATTATCAAATTGCTCGAATGAACAAAATTGCTCGAATTATAAAATTGCACAGTTTTCGATTTTATAAGAAGTCAGTTATTCATGAAGTGGAGCTGCACCTAACAATTTTTTTTTCTTTTTAGTAATTGATCATTAATCATTCTATAAATGATTTTAATTATTACTTATTCTGCATAGACCGTTTGTGTCATATCGTATGTAACATGTGAATTGGAATCATGTGGTGAATCAGTACTATTCATGTTTTTTTTATCATAAAACCCGAAAAATTTGTAGATTTATTAAAACTCTGCCATAACTTTGAGTTATTTCACCTAATGATGTGGCACATACAGATAGGCTAGTAATAAATTAATCTACAAATTTTTTCGGGTTTTATGATAAAAAAAACATGAATAGTACTGATAGAGTACTATTTTTAAATAGAGTTTAGTTTAAAAACTTGTCATATTGACTCAATTGATCAATATGCATAGAACTTAAAATAATAAAAATCGAATATTAATGTTTAATTTTGAAATTAATATTATTTTTTTACAAGATATTGATGGTAAACTCTAGACTCTAGAGAAATTGTTGTTTTCCACACCAAATCAATCACTTCAATAATAATAATACTTTCAATAGTAAAAATACACATTTAAAATTGAATGCAATCACGACATCGCTTAATTTTTAGTACTTTATCTTAAGAATCCGATTTGGTCAGAGCTTCATTATGCTGTTTCATTATATTATATATTTTTCATTGTATTCCAGATAAATTAGATTTTTAGGTAAAATGCGTGACCTAACTGTGTTGGTGTTTGCCTCTTGGAAGTAGCTTCACAAAAATCGCTGAGCTTTTGCTTTTTTCGAGAGCTATAATCGAGGACGATGAAACAATTCGAAAAAAGGAAATTAGCCCCTACAATCGAAATAACTCTGGTTGGCCTTCAAGATATCTGATAAATATGTGCGATCATTAAACTGCATTTTGATGAATCTTATGAATTCAGACATAATTTGAATTCACCCAGTCAGAGTTGACAGCTTCTTTGGGCTGCCTCCACATACAAACTTGCTCCGAAATTGGAAAAAGAGTAAAACTAGCCTCATCAGAGAATATTAGGTACTCGCTAACACTGATCTGGAGACCAGCTTTTGTGGTCTCCAGCTCCACATCATCCGCTTCTCAACGTTTCGAGAAGAAAACAGAGGTTGCCTAATGGCGGCTCTTACATTGTATCCAGCTCCATGGAGCTCACGACAAACGGTTTCGGTAGACACTGGATTAATTAGATGCTGATTTAACTCTGTACAAAAATCGCCTATCTAAAGCTGCTCCAATTACTGTAGGTATATCACAGGTTTTGAAATTGTGTCATCATCCTCGATATGGTAGCTGTCGCAAAACTTAAAAGCTCAGAAGTTTTGGTGATTAAAGTTTATAAAATGCGAGAACTACTAATTTTGCCCATTTTCAAAATCAGTTAGGTCATGCATTTTTACCTAGATATCAACTAAATCTTAAATTCAATGGAAAAATTACAACTGTCTAGAACAATCTGTTCACAGTGAATTATACCAGCATACTGAATCTTGGATCAACATTCTGGTTAAAATCGGAATTTTATGATAAAGTACAAGTTCATGACATTTATATGACTTATATTTTTATCTCTCTAAGATTTTAGGAAAGTATCTATTGAATGGTATGGAAGTTCTCTATTGATTATTAATTATAATTGTCTAAATATAGTACTGGATAACACTTATTTTTTTCTACTTCTTAGCCTTACTGTGATGTAGATCTTTCTCCTCCAAGTCTTGACCTTTACTGAGACTATTGAAGAATCTCGAAACTTGAAATAAAACAGCTCTTCCTTTGAGTGTTTCGGAATGACTGAAAATTTGGAGAACCTTTTCGTTAGGCAGAGTGTCCATGAGATTAGCCTGCTGAAAAGGAAGAATTTATGAACTGCAATTATGATAGTATCTACATTGATGAATGCTCGTTGGGATTTATGCCCTGTGTGAACGAGTGGTTACTGGCCAGGTTTGAGTCACCTGGCTGGGATTAGGCTAAGGTCGGGATTTAGTACATATGGGCCCACTTGTAGGCCTGAGTGCCTAACAATCTCTTAGGATTGTTTAACTGACAGACAATCTCAAAAACGGAGAACATGAGAACCTTTTCGCTAACTAAACATTTTAACCAATTTTTTTTAATTATTTAAAGAAGGTTTGCTTATTCTGGCAGGGGGGCCTTGAAAAAAAAAATTGCTCAAAAAAGTGTTACACTTCACTGTTGTTCCGACAGATAAAATCAAATCCACAAGAAAAGTATGAAGCACTGAAAGTACATGTCCAAGTGAGGTCTCTTCATAAGTGTAATGACGAATACTAGAGAGTTGAAGCCCACCTCCATGTGGGATTTTTTCTTTAGCGTTTTTTTTAACTCTTTCATGTCTGGAATTGGTTCGAGTTTGAGGGACATCTTCTTTTGATTTATTTCTTCAAAATTTGCCTCAAAATCTAATGAGATTCAAGTCTGGTGATTTTTAAAATATGAATTCGAATATCTTCGAACTATATTTCTATGTTGCACTCGCTGTATATTTAGGATCAGACAGTAGAACTCCTCTATAGTGAAGTTAGGTGTATAGTGAGCCACCCTGAATTTTTGAGTTCTGAGAAATGAAAAATCCTGTATAATGAATTTATTTCAAAAGGAAAGAAAATATGTTGTATAGTCTGCCATGAAATGACTAGTTTTCTATTCATCTCTCAAATCCTCTATAGTGGAGTAAACTATCAATAGTAAACTAGTTGAAGTTCACTATAGAGGAGTTCCACTGTACCAGTAGGTATCATGGATGACAAATTAAAGTAACTCATTAAAATTTCATGTATTTTTTTAAAGCGTGATCGAGAAATTAGAACCGGCCGATAACTCGGAACTGACACTAGTGATTTTTTGATTTACTAACTTTAGATATCTTTTTAAAACCCTTTTAGGCCTATAGTTATCAATATATTTCGTATGTAATAACTGATAAAATAGTTAAACAAATCTCTCTACGACGATGAATCATGATAATCCTATTATAATTTATCTTAAATTTGAAGTACTTTTACAGTCAATCATCAGTCGTCATCCTGACGATAATGTAAAATAATACGATATTTTTACGGTTAAGTACTATCAATAATCACCGTAATTTACAATCTAGATGCATTCTAAAATCATCAGCCTATGGCCCGCTTCACACTTGCGATTTTAACACCGTAGAAAAAAAAAACTCTTAAAATGTGTTCTCACTTAAGTTTTTTTTATCGCTGAAGGAAAAATCACATTAAATTTTTTCTTCAGCTTTAAAAAACACAAGATTTTAGGAATATTTTTTCCGCAGGGTTAAACACACGAGTAGGAAGCAGGCCTAAAGAACATGAATAATTCATATACCTCATTTAGAATAATTTAGACGCCTCATTTAGATGTAACTGGTGAATGAAAGAGAAAGTAATTTGTACATCATTAAGCTATACGGTATCAGAGAGTTCACTTCTAATAAAATATTTATTTATTCTAATTGAATGTAAATCATGTGACTTAAAGTTACGTGTGTACTGTCAGAGAAAAGAGTCTCCGCATGATGCTAATCTCTCAAGTAACTGCCAGGTAGAAATGATTCTCGGGCCAATGTTGTCCCAATATGGCCAATGTTGTCCCAATATGGCCAATGTTGTCCAAATATGGCCAATGTTGTAAACAAATGGCCAATGTTGTGACAATATGGCCAATGTTGTCCAAATATTCTCAAAAATTATAAAAAATTAATTATTTCAAAAACATTATAAAATATTGAATAAAATTTCCAATGAAGAAAGCTTTGAATATTAATTATTTATATGAAAAATTGGAAGGTTAGAAAATATGAAAAAATAACTATAATGAAAACAGTGAAATATTTTTTTGTTTTATTTAAATAGACACTATTTTTCTCCATTAAAACAAGAATAATATGGAATATTTCAATGCTCTCCAATCCTAAAAGTTTGAATAATAATATTTAATTCATTTTCTAAAAGTTGGAATAATAATATTTAATTCATTTTCTAAAAGTAGGAATAATAATATTTTATTGATTTTCTAAAAGTAGGAATAATAATATTTTATTCATTTTCTAAAAGTTGGAATAATAATATTTTATTCATTTTCTAAAAGCTGGAATAATAATATTTTATTCATTATTCACTCTCACCTCAACCGGAATGATTCCAGGCAGAAATCCATTATAGTACATGACAGGAATTAATGGTAGAGAACTGGAATATGAGGAAAGTTGGAATCGGAATGTATGTGGTATGTATGAGGTATGTGTTATGTCGTGAGCGGACAAAATGCCTAAAGGACAAAATGCCTAAAGGACAAAATGCCTAAAGGACAAAATGCCTAACGGACAAAATGCCTAAAGGACAAAATGCCTAACGGACAAAATGCCTAACGGACAAAATGCCTAAAGGACAAAATGCCTAAAATCCATTGTAAACTTAGGTGTATTGCATATTTCTAATAAGCGAAGTCAAGGGGATACAAAGAGCTTTGTCTCAGTGAAAGTTTAATAACTCATTAACAAATTGAATATGAACATTAGAAACTCAGCGTGTTTATTGTAAACACTTCTTAATTGTTTACATTCCCCCGCTTTAGTTAGCAAATCACAACTCAGTTTAATTACCAAATGGTAACTAAAGCTAGGTAAACTAACAAATTTTTTTAAAATTTTCACTCCTCGATTATATATCTCATTTTCTATCAGTTATAGAAAGAAAATTTGTTATAGTTACTTTATTTATTTTAGTTATTTGTTTTAGTTAAAAAATGAAAAAATGATTAATGGAAACAGTGAAATATTTTTTTGTTTTGTTTAAATAAACAATATTTTTCTCCATTAAAACAAGAATAATATGGAATATCTCAATGCTCTCCAATTCAAAAAGCATATTATTAATAATATACAGTCTTTCATTGTTTGTGACTGTGATGAAAAAGCTTAAAGTCGTGCATTTATTAAATGTTTTAAAATCCATCCATAGCTTAACTGTCACTCAGTATAGGTGAGTAATTAATAGATACTTAGACTTCTATAATTATTGTGCTACATTTAACAAACAGCAATTTTATGCTCTATGAAATATTTTTGGTAGTAGGGTATTAAGTTCCAAGTTATTGGTTGGTTCTATAATTTCGGACACGTCAGAAAAAATATATTATAATTATTATTTAACTTCTATTCTATTAGGTATCATGGATACTAATTGAAATAAAATTTAAATAATGATTATTATATAAAGATTTTCACGTGTTCGAAAATATGGAACTTACCCTAAAATGGGACATGTTGAATTTCTGAACCAATTGCTTCTAATAACCTCATCTGGATTATAATTTTGATGTTTTTTTAGTTACCGTAAATAATCACAAAAAATTGTCTCCGTTTTCTATGTCTACGAACGATTCTTATTTCGAAACAGGACTCAAAATAACTACCACTTTTGTTAAAGCGAATTGTACTTAAAGCGAGGCCTGCCTGTATTTAACAACAGGTAAAGCTCGTACAGCAGACGATCTTTAAACGAACATCCCTTATAAAGGACAAAGTTGCAAGTTCTAATATGAAGTTGCTACAATGACCTCTTTAAATTACAGTAATTTATTTCTATGTTTCTATATTTTGTACATTAGGTATTTTGTCCGTTAGGCATTTTGTCCATTAGGAATTTTGTTCGTTAGGCAATTTTTCCATTAGGAATTTAGTTTGTTTGGGATTTTGTCCGTTAGACATTTTGTCTGTTAGGTATTTTGTCCGTTAGGCATTTTGTCCATTAGGAATTTTATTCGTTATCCATTTTGTCCGTTAGGCATTTTGTCCGTTAGACATTTTTTCCGTTAGTCATTTTGCCCGTTAGGCATTTTGTCCGTTAGGCATTTTTGTCCATTAGACATTTTGTTCATTAGCTATTTTGTCTGTGGGTATTTTGTCCTACTAGCGATTGGACCTACAGTTCAGTTAGCAGCCTGTATTTATTGTTATACCTATAATTTTTCAATATAAGTTACTTAACGTGTTAAATATATCCGTAATAGACAATTTGCCTGTTATAAATTTGTTAACTGGGAGTTCGAGAGACTTTCGTTCATGACTAGGCAATTTTATAGAGGTAATTTGGTAATAGAAGGCCTAACTTGTATAATATGGTAGGTCTAACTTGCTATTGTGATTTATTTATGGTATAGAAATTTATGTTTTCTGTAAATTATAATTTATCTCTGTATTTTTTTGTACGATATTAATATATTTATTTATCATGACATATCTTATTTCCATAGTACCTAATCAAACTTATCCTTCCCAAAGAAGTAATTTAAATGAAAAAAATGGTACGGACATTTCGTCCACGGACAATTCGTCCACGAATTGCTTTATTTTGTATTATAATTATTGTGTGCATTTATTATATATATTATATTATTTATATATATTCTGCAATATAAAAGTATTTAACACCCTTATTTGATGGTAATTAGAAATGTATGGTCTTTGCCTTAATTCTTATTGCAATCTTTTTATCCTGTTGGCCGGCATCAGTAAAATAATAAAAATGAAAACTTTTTAATAATTTACAGGCAGGCCTCGCTTTTATTACACCCGAGACTTATAAAATCTGTAATAATTACCAGACATGTCTCTATGTTATTACAGTACATAAACATTTAAAACGGAGACATTTTTTGTGGTGTTTATTTCACAGTAACTACAATAATCATCAATAGTAGTATTCAGATTAGGTAATTAGATGTACTATTGGTTCAGAAATAAGTATTTTATAGCAGAATATTTAAAAAGGGATTTCCTGAATTAAATACATAATAATATGCAGGTATATAATATACTACTAAAAAAATGATATATGTAAACAATTAGCTAGATATTGATACTTTTTAGTGTTACGTTTAATTATTTAAACGTAAAAACGTCCGTGTTATTGGACTGTTTCATTTTTTTGGACTTATACCTATATAGTAATAATTATTATTTACCTCAATTGTAATTACTTTAATTATTACGTATCCACACATTTATTATCGTTAGGACCCTGTTATTTCAGTTCTAAACTTTAGATACTCATAATTCAATAATTAATGCAAAATATTTAACGAGGTCAATAACTTAAAGATACAGTCAACACGTTTAGCATATTTAATTTTATAACTGTAATCGATAGATAAACATTTTTATGTGTTAATTCATATCTGGCTTAAATCACTATTATATTATTGTATATTTACACATGCCTATTAATGTAATAGCGAAAAATAATATATATATATTCCATAAACACTTTAAAATACGAAATAAATCAAATCGTGGACGAAATGTCCGTTGGATGAAATGTCCGTGGACATGATGTCCTAGACCCGAAAAAAATATGTCATCTATTTGGGTGTACATACATAACTATTAGAGGTTATTTAAACTCTGCGTTGAAGGTTTGCTACAGTTCTGTACTAGTACGAACCTTCTACGCAGAGTCTAAGTAACCTCTAGTATTATGGATTTCCCGTTGAGTTTGAATCTTTTGAAACAAATGTAACTTTAATACACATGTTTTACTTTCAATCAGACTAAAATTATTTTGTTACTCTTTCATCTCATCTAGCTTAATGATACACAAATTAGGTTCTCTAATTATACATTCAAATGAGCTGTCTAAATAATTCATCTGTTTGGTTTGATGACGAACGAATTTGAGATCACTGTTGCTAAATTTATAATCGGCTGATTGTCCATTACGGTAGATATTGTTTTTTTATCGTATAATGTAGCAAAATCATATCTTAACGTAAAATATCGCATTTTTTAATAATTTATCGTCAGGAGGACGAATGACGATAGACTGCAAAATTGGATTTTCATCGACTAACTTATCGTCGATATTTTGATCATTTTATCACGGTTATAATCATGGACGATCGGTGATTATAAGTACCGACGAGTGAAATATATTCGCGTCTCTTACGTTTAGGTATCTATTATATTGCAATTTTTAGGCAATGGTAATTTATCTATCGAATGTGTAATAATAAAATTGTCAGTTAATGTAAAATGAAGAATTTCATCTCTGAAGTTTTTTGCATTTAAAATCTTTTCAAAATTTAAAAATATTTCAAAATTTAAAATCTTTTCAAAATTTAAAAACTTTTCATAATTAATTTTTTTATAATTTATAAACTTTTCACAATTAAATCCTATATAAACATGCATTGTGAATTTTCACAGTAATCTTCATAATATGAAAACCAATTGGTATCCATGATACCGACTGGTATCATGGATACCCATTAAAGTAAGACAATATATTGAAAAATTATGATATACAAATATTATTTTTTACAAATTTTTTTTTTCAGAAATATTATAAAATACTGGATAAAATTTCCAATGAAAAAATGAAAAAAGCTCTGAATATTAATTATATAAAAAAATGAAAATTTGAAAGTTAGAAAATATGAAAAAATGATTAATGAAAACAGTGAAATATTTTTTTGTTTTGTTTAAATAGACAATATTTTTCTCCATTAAAAACAAGAATAATATGGAATATTTCAATGCTCTCCAATTCTAAAAGTTGGAATAATAATATTTTATTCATTATTCACTCTCACCTCAACCGCAATGATTCCAGGCAGGAATCCATTATAGTACATGACAGGAATTGATGGTAGAGAACTGGAATATGAAGAAAGTAGGAATTGGAATGTATGTGGTACTTTGAATTGTATTTCAAACATTAATCTGAAGAAAAATAAACTAATATATATAATATGGAATAAATTTAATAGTTATTTGTTATATACTGAGTAGAAAAGCTCTACTAAATCTATGTGATTGTGTACATTTTTATTAACATTGTTTTTTGTGTAATATTATTTAACATTTTGTTAATTTTGTTGTTTGTGTACGTTATTTTTGTTAGCATTTTTATTTGTGTACAGTATAATATTTTCTATGATTTTAGAAACATAATAATGATCACTAAATGACTATGTAGGTGTTAGCCCTATGAAAGTTAAGCCTGCTCTAAAAATACAGGCTATGAGAAATATCAGGCCTAGTTGAAAAGTACAATCATCACTTTAAATAACTAGGCATATACAAAAGATGCATTTGCCTCTAGATAGTTTGGTGAAATTAACTGACTCAAGCAACTTGACATCTAGTGACACAAATGTCCATTTCAGAGTTTGTGAATAAGTATATTGAAATATTTGAAGTTATAGTTCAAAATATTTTTTGTCGTTCGTGTAAGTTACTGTTTTTTCTTAATTTAAAATAATTTCACGCTAGACCTACTTAAAACTGAAAAAAAAGATTTCAGCAAGGTTCCACTGTTATATGAGAGGAAAAATTCCATCTACCTGGAAAAATTCGTTACCCAGTTTTTCTTGTAGATAAGAAAGAAGATTCCATTATCTTCTCAGCTATCGTCAGCAAGTCTACGGTCGCTTATCATAACATCTGATAAATGATTTCGCTTATTAGAGATCTTGTGGCGGGAAGAAATGGAAAATGTGACGTGGGAGGAAATATGACATTGTAGAGAAATGAAGAATGAGGGTTTGAACGTGAAGTAATTTAAGAAAATGATTAAATAGAGAGTAATTAATTAATGGATAGGGAAGAATGTTTTAGTTTCAAATAATGATAGGTACTGTGTATGAACTTACTATTTTAGATAATTGCAGATATAGAGACTTTAGATTTACTACTACAGATGTTTTTTGATGTAGAGTCTTTACATACTTACTTTTATAGATATTTACAGATATAGATACGGTAAATCCGAACCACTTCAGATTTTTACAGATATATAGGTAGGTACTGTAATTACTTAATTTTCCATTAATAACCATATATTAAAAACGCTAGTACTTGTTAATATTCGTGGACTGACAATTGGGCCCCGACAGTTGGGCCCGCCGCAAATTGGGCCCCAAGACAATTGGGCACACGACAATTGGGCCCCAAGACAATTATATTATTTGCTCATTTTTTTCGGAGTTTATTGTAATAACTTAATTAAAAAACCCTTGCTACTGTGATAACTAGGTTTGTGATAATATGCGTTTTGTATAAAAAATATAGTCTTGAGCATATTTAAAATAAAGAATATTCCTTTCACGAAAAAAAATTTTGTCACAAAAATAAGTATTTTTCAATAGAACATATTCTTTTCATGATGAATATTATTATTGTTTTATTGTGCTGAGGTAGGTCATGTGAGCAACAAATTTCCTATTTACAGCACCTCTATATAGTGAACTCCTGTGAAGTGAATGAGTTAGGATGTAGCCAATAAAAAATAAGAATGTAGCTATTTAAGATGAAGAAACAAAGGAAAATAGGAATGTAGGTAATTTAGTCATACCGAAATTATTGGAACATACAAATTGAATTAAAGTTAATTTGATTTTTTGAAGCATGTTCAGTGTTCAATAGTAAAGAGTATAATGAATTATTATTACAAAATGTATTCTCATAATCTCATTTTATCCCAACAACTGTTCAAACAACTGTTCAATGTAACGTATAACCGTTAAAATTTACCAATTTTTTTACTAAATATTTGTGTTTGTCAGACGATGTACATCCAAATGTGATTTAAGGGCTTGCTAATATATACCTTATCAAGTATATCAAACGAATTAAATAAATATAAACAACTTTTAGAGAATAGAAAGCATATTTCAAAGATAATATTGTCACTACCCTAGTTATAACAAAGTAACACTTCTATATTATGTCTTCTGTCCAATTTTTTTCCTGTCTTAACTGTTTTGGGGCCCAATTGTCGTGTGCCCAATTGTCCGGGGCCCAATTGTCCTGGGCCCAATTGTCAATGAACCATGAATATTTAGGTAGGAGTCCTTTTAAAACTTTGAAAGTCAGCATCTTGAAAGTAAGCCGTTTTTGATAATTTAGATTTTCGTGAAACCATGTTTGTATTATGTGAAATTCCCTATGCATGTCAAAAAATTCCCTAGAATCAGGATATCTATATTTCGATAACGAAAACTTTTGGCCATTTTTTTGTTATTCTTGAAAGAAATGTTTGTTTTGGGTTTTATATAAGCTGTCACATTTTGTCAGGTATGAAATGAGACACCCTGTATAGTGTATGTAGAGCTAACTTCGCTGTAGACTCAGAGGGTTCAGAAAATGCATAGAAAACTGGACATTTTATGCAGACTATACAAAATAATTTCGTTAAAAAAATACTTCATTACTCAGGATTTTGAAATCAAGATGGTTCACTATATAGTATACAGGACTTTAATTATTATACAGTAAAGGACTGTTTGAAGAACTCTTCTATAATGATCTAATTTGAGTAGAGCTTAATTCTTTAGGGTCTAGGAAAATTGGTCGAAAGCAATTTATCGAAAGCAATTGATCGAAAGGAAAATTGGTCGATTTTTCTTTTGTTCAATTTTCCATTCGACCAGTTTTCCTTTCGATCAATTTTCCATTCGAACAATTTTACATTCAACAAATTTTCCTTTCGATCAATTTTCCATTCGACCAATTTTCCTTTCGATCAATTTTCCTTTCGATCAATTTTCCTTTCGATCGATTTTCCATTCAACAAATTTTCCTTTCGATCAATTTTCCATTCGACCAATTTTCCTTTCGATCAATTTTCCTTTCGATCGATTTTCCATTCGACCAATTTTCCTTTCGATTAATTTTCCATTCGACCAATTCTCCTTTCGATCAATTTTCCATTCGACCCATTTTCCTTTCGATCAATTTTCGATTCGACCAATTTTCCTTTCGATCAATTTTTCATTCGACCAATTTTCCAATCGACCAATTTTCCTTTCGATCAATTTTCCATTCGACCAATTTTCCTTTCGATCAATTTTCCTTTCGATCAATTTTCCATTCGACCAATTTTCCTTTCGATCAATTTTCCTTTCGATCAATTTTCCATTCGATCAATTTTCCTTTCGACCAATTTTCCATTCGACCAATTTTCCTTTCGATCAATTTTCCTTTCGATCGATTTTCCATTCGACCCATTTTCCTTTCGATCAATTTTCCATTCGACCAATTTTCCTTTCGATCAATTTTCCTTTCGATCGATTTTCCATTCGACCAATTTTCCTTTCGATCAATTTTCCATTCGACCAATTTTCCATTCGACCAATTTTCCTTTCGATCAATTTTTCATTCGACCAATTTTCCAATCGACCAATTTTCCATTCGATCAATTTTCCTTTCGACCAATTTTCCAATCGACCAATTTTCCATTCGATCAATTTTCCTTTCGACCAATTTTCCATTCGACCAATTTTCCTTTCGACCAATTGCTTTCAGTCAATTTTCCGGATCCCAATTCTTTATATGAGAGTAATAATATCAATAAGCATTATAAAATTTATGACAATTTTATGGCAGACAAAACAAAATGTGTTTATTATAGAGGGCAGTTCATTACTTGCATTTCTAATAATCAGGATTGTTTACTATAGAGGACTTTAATTTAAGGCGTTGTTTAATTGAAGGCGTTGTTTAATTTAAGGCGTTGTTTAATTTAAGGCGTGGTTTAATTTAAGGCGTTGTTTAATTAAAGGCGTTGTTTAATTTAAGGCGTTGTTTAATTTAAAGCGTTGTTTAATTTAAGGCGTTGTTTAATTTAAGGCGTTGTTTAATTTAAAGCGTTGTTTAATTTAAGGCGTTGTTTAATTTAAGGCGTTGTTTAATTAAAGGCGTTGTTTAATTTAAGGCGTTATTTAAATTAAGGCGTTATTTAATTTAAGGCGTTACTTAATTTAAGGCGTTGTTTAATTTAAGGCGTTGTTTAATTTAAGGCGTTGTTTAATTTAAGGCGTTCTTTAATTTAAGGCGTTATTTAATTTAAGACATTATTTAATTTTAGGCATTATTTAATTTAAGGCGATATTTAATTTTAGGCGTTATTTAATTTTAGGCGTTATTTAATTTTAGGCGTTATTTAATTTAAGGCGATATTTAATTTTAGGCGTTATTTAATTTTAGGCGTTATTTAATTTAAGGCGTTATTTAATTTAAGGCATTATTTAATTTAAGGCATTATTTAATTTTAGGCGTTATTTAATTTAAGGCGTTGTTTAATTAAAGGCGTTATTTAATTTAAGGCGTTATTTAATTCAAGGCATTACTTAATTTTAGGCGTTATTTAATTTAAGGCATTGTTTAATTTAAGGCATTATTTAATTTAAGGCGTTGTTTAATTTAAGGCGTTATTTAATTTAAGGCGTTATTTAATTTAAGACTTTATTTAATTTAAGGCATTATTTAATTTTAGGTGTTATTTAATTTAAGGCAATATTCAATTTTAGGTGTTATTTAATTTTAGGCGTTATTTAATTTTAGGCGTTATTTAATTTAAGGCGTTATTTAATTTAAGGCGTTATTTAATTTTAGGCGTTATTTAATTTTATGCGTTATTTAATTTAAGGCGATATTTAATTTTAGGCGTTATTTAATTTTATGCGTTATTTAATTTAAGGCGATATTTAATTTTTCGGCGTTATTTAATTTTAGGCGTTATTTGATTTAAGGCGTTATTTAATTTAAGGCGTTATTTAATTTAAGGCGTTATTTAATTTAAGGCGTTATTTAATTTAAGGCGTTATTTAATTTTAGGCGTTATTTAATTTTAGGCGTTGTAATAAGTGTAGAATAAAAACTTGTTTTAATTTATAAAAGATAAAAGAAAATTTTCATGTTTTATGATGCGTTCAAATGAGTTTTTACTTTTATGATTAATACGTACGTTATATCAGACTTTCTTAATTGTAAAGATTATTATATCAAAATGATTGCACTAAATATAAAAAATGTGATAACGACTACTGATAATCATTGATTATGTTCGTTTTTTCTCATATATTTAAGTTGACAAACTGAAACGATCCACACTGACCCATTCTGTTTCATTGCAAAACACCTGTGATAAGAATTACCTGCTATTTCAGTAGTACACCTGTGAATAGAATCAGTTCAGTATCGACAAGAAGTGGTAGTGTGTGCAGCTCTCTATATAGCAATGGTAGTTCAAAAGTTTAGCCAAATCCCTCTACTGACACTCATCTGGACAGTGGCTTCACTAGGATGCAATTTTCCTGAAATTTCAATGATGCCGAATAGGACCTACACTCTCTCGACTCCAGAGTTCACCAACTATCAGGAAGACTCAAGGACTCAGTGCTACTATCGATACGTCGCACCTTCCAATTACAGGATCAAAGTCAACTGCGATGTAGTGGGTATGGAGAACTCTCTTAATTGCCAGTACGCTAGTTTCTATACTTGGACTGCATTGGATATTAACACTTACAATGATTACTGTAATCGTTCTCTTGAAGGGGTTGAAATGGTTACAGATGATGGACATTTCTCAGCGTTGTTCGTGAACCATATTCCTAATAGCAGGAATAAAAGTGTTCATTTGCGGTGACATCTGAATTTAGGTCCTACAGAGCAAAAAACCTGTGAATGTGGGTCAGAAAATTCAAATCAACAGAAAATTGTTGGAGGAACAGAAACTGGGGTGAATCAATACCCTTTTCTGGTGTTTTTGCTATTAGTTCTACCTGATTCTTTACTTGCAAGTTGTACAGCAACTATACTGTCTGAATCCTTTTGTTGACTGCAGCACACTGTTTTCTATATAAAGACAGAGCCGTTTCTTCAAGGGATGTGGGTTACGTACTAGCAGCCCACAATTGGTTGAACATACCTTTTTCAGATTTCTTATATAATGTAGAAGAAGTCATTGTACATGAAGGATACAACATGAAGACCTTCGATAACGATATTGGTGTGGCAAAATTGAAGGTACCTATCAAGTTCTCCCGTAACGTCTCACCAGTTTGCCTTCCTTACAAAATCAAAATGGCTGACATGGACAAGGAAACTGTCACTGCTATCGGATGGGGAAAAGAACTTTACAATAGCACTAATCCATCCACTGTTCTACGTCACGTACAACTGAATATTCTGAATCGAACTGCCTGTGAAGCCTACCCTAACTATGAAAATTACCTGACAGACAACATGTTTTGCGCTCACGCTGACGGGAAGAACATTCAAGTGGGTATCACATCATGGATGGTTGAATGTTCAAAAAAATTACCAGGGGGCTACGTCCGACTGGTTAACTATCTCGACTGGATAGAGAAGAAAACTGAACAAAGATTGTGTAACCCTTAATTAAATCAGTTTACGCAATTTTAATTTTTATTACTGGCAAATATTGTGTAACTATTAATTAATTAATGTTTCGATATTTTTTTTATTGGCAAATATTGTGTAACTATTAATTAAATAATGTTTCGATATTTTTTTACTGGCAAATATTGTGTGACTATTAATTAAATAATGTTTCGATATTTTTTTACTGGCAAATATTGTGTAACTATTAATTAAATAATGTTTCGATATTTTTTTACTGGCAAATATTGTGTGACTATTAATTAAATAATGTTTCGATATTATTTTCACTGGCAAATATTGTGTAACTATTAATTAAATAATGTTTCGATATTTTTTCTACTGGCAAATATTTTAACTATTAATTAAATAATGTTTCGATTTTTTAAGTGTTTTTCTACCAAATGTTGAGCATAAAAAGTACAAAGTACAAAAGAGTAATTAAGTTCGCAAGATTAAGTAGCCTTATTAACTGAAAGTAAATTAGTTTTTCCAATATAAACAGTAAGTTAGTAACTACTTGAAGCATTAATTATATTCAAAAGAAAATTGAAAAGAGTAACGAGCAGGAAAATTTGAGTTAATATTCAATTTATATTTATGATTATAAAGTTATAATAAAGTTATGGTGGGGCCATAGAAGATTGAGAGAGATAGTTATGGTGGGGCCATAGAAGATTGAGAGAGATAGTTATGGTGGGGCCATAGAAGATTGAGAGAGATAGTTATGGTGGGGCCATAGAAGATTGAGAGAGATAGTTATGGTGGGGCCATAGAAGATTGAGAGGGATAGTTATGGTGGGGCCATAGAAGATTGAGAGAGATAGTTATGGTGGGGCCATAGAAGATTGAGAGAGATAGTTATGGTGGGGCCATAGAAGATGGAGAGAGATAGTTATGGTGGGGCCATAGAAGATTGAGAGAGATAGTTATGGTGGGGCCATAGAAGATGGAGAGAGATAGTTATGGTGGGGCCATAGAAGATTGAGAGAGATAGTTATGGTGGGGCCATAGAAGATTGAGAGAGATAGTTATGGTGGGGCCATAGAAGATTGAGAGAGATAGTTATGGTGGGGCCATAGAAGATGGAGAGAGATAGTTATGGTGGGGCCATAGAAGATTGAGAGAGATAGTTATGGTGGGGCCATAGAAGATTGAGAGAGATAGTTATGGTGGGGCCATAGAAGATTGAGAGAGATAGTTATGGTGGGGCCATAGAAGATTGAGAGAGATAGTTATGGTGGGGCCATAGAAGATTGAGAGGGATAGTTATGGTGGGGCCATAGAAGATTGAGAGGGATAGTTATGGTGGGGCCATAGAAGATTGAGAGAGATAGTTATGGTGGGGCCATAGAAGATTGAGAGAGATAGTTATGGTGGGGCCATAGAAGATGGAGAGAGATAGTTATGGTGGGGCCATAGAAGATTGAGAGAGATAGTTATGGTGGGGCCATAGAAGATGGAGAGAGATAGTTATGGTGGGGCCATAGAAGATTGAGAGAGATAGTTATGGTGGGGAGGGGAACCACCATAACTTGAATATAGGTTTATATATTATAAGCCTGTACTATTGTTTTATAAATAGGTTTTTAAGTTAAATAGGTACTTATTTTGATGGGTTTAATAGAACGAACAAAATCAATAATTGTAATTTTTCTTATTGAAATATTTTAAAATTTCACAAAAGGAAATGCTATCGATTCAAAGATTTATTTATAAATAAAAGTTCTGAATGGCAAAGTAATTTGTCTCTGCAAGAAGATACAAATAATATTCCACTGGAGATATGATACCCTCGTGATCATCTTTGATATACAAATTTTTATCATTTACTATTCAAGCTGTAATGAAGGTGCAGAAACTTCTCAGTTTATAATGAAGGTGCAGACTTCACAGACTGTAATGAAGGTGCAGACTTCACACGCTGTAATGAAGGTAGACTCCAATTTAGGCCTCCGTTGCTGCTAATTCTAGTTTGTATTTTCTATCTCATCTTCTATCTGTATTAGCATATTATAATTAGCAAACTGCTATTACAGATGACACTGGAATAGAGCTGGTATTCCATGAGTATTCCATGTGGATATGGAGGGAATGTTCCTTGTGGATACGAAAGGAATATTCCATGTAAATATGGAAGAAATATTGAATGTAAATATAAAGGGAATATTCCATGTGAATATAAAGAGACTATTCCATGTAAATACAAAAGGAATATTCCATGTAAATATAAAAGGAATATTCCATGTAAATACAAAAGGAATATTCCATGTAAATATAAAGGGAATATTCCATGTGAATATAAAGAGACTATTCCATGTAAATATAAAGGGAATATTCCATGTAAATATAAAGGGAATATTCCATGTGAATATAAAGGGAATATTCCATGGAAATATGGAAGGAATATTAAATATAAATACGGAGGAATATTCCATGTAAATATGGAAGGAATATTCCATGTAGATATAAAGGGAATATTCCATGTAAATATAAAGGGAATATTCCATGTGAATATAAAGGGAATATTCCATGGAAATATGGAAGGAATATTAAATGTAAATATAAAGGGAATATTCCATGTAAATATAAAGGGAATATTCCATGTAAATATAAAGGGAATATTCCATGTGAATATAAAGGGAATATTCCATGGAAATATGGAAGGAATATTAAATGTAAATATGGAGGAATATTCCATGTAAATATGGAAGGAATATTCCATGTAAATATAAAGGGAATATTCCATGTGAATATAAAGGGAATATTCCATGTAAATATGGAAGGAATATTCCATGTAAATATAAAGGGAATATTCAATGTAAATATAAAGGGAATATTTCATGTAAATATAAAGGGAATTTTCCATGTAAATATAAAGGGAATTTTCCATGTAAATATAAAATAAATATTCCATGTAAATGTACAGCGAATATTACAAGTACATATAAGGAAAATTTTCAAGATAATTATAGAAAAATATTTCATCGCTTTATTTAAATGTTATTATACATCTAAATAATAAAATCTGTATCAGAATGAGAATCTTTCAAAATACAAACTATCAACAATAAATACGTTAATCATTTTTTAAATCGCTGAATGTAATATAAGAATATCTTTGACGTCATGTGTATTTTTACTCCTCGATTCCACGTTCAAAATAGAACTAACTGTAAAATATTGCTACTTATCTATTAATAGTATTATGATGTTATATGCATAAACACTTTGATGTCATTATATGGACATTGTGATGAGAGATAATTGACATTATAGGTGATCTGAAAATACACACTTTTATCTAAATGAAAAATAATCCAGATGAATTTTTATCAAGAGGTTTCAGAGAGAAAATTTCAAGCAAAGAAAAAGCCGGAATATTCAATAGGCTAGAACTAGATCCGAGAAATTCAAAACAATAACAAAGCTGATTTCAAGATAATGGATCCATATAAAGAATCCAAGTACCTAATTAATTATTTCTTATTAATAGTTTTCATATATCATAACATTTTTCCTATCTAGAGAACTGTTGATTTTAAAACACTGTATTTAAATAGGTATGTACTTACGAGTCATACCTACTAAGTATTCGTACTTTTTCTTCTGATGAATCTTAGAAAGAGTGAAAGTTGAATGTGAATATTAAATAATAATTCAATTCTTTAATCATTTCAATAATAATTTAATATTTATAATAATTATTTAAATAATGATTTAATCATTCAAATAATGATTTAATCATTCTAATAATGATTTAATCATTCTAATAATGATTTAATCATTCAAATAATGATTTAATCATTCTAATGATGATTTAATCATTCAAATTATGATTTAATCATTCTAATAATGATTTAATCATTCAAATAATGATTTAATCATTCAAATAATGATTTAATCCCTCTAATAATGATTTAATCATTCTAATAATGATTCAATCATTCAAATAAGGATTTAATCATTCAAATAATGATTTAATCATTCAAATAATTATTTAATCATTCAAATAATTATTTAATCATTCAAATAATGATTTAATCATTCAAATAATGATTTAATCATTCTAATAATGATTTAATCATTCAAATAATGATTTAATCATTCAAATAATTATTTAATCATTCAAATAATTATTTAATCATTCAAATAATGATTTAATCATTCAAATAATGATTTAATCATTCAAATAATTATTTAATCATTCAAATAATTATTTAATCATTCAAATAATTATTTAATCATTCAAATAATGATTTAATCATTCAAATAATGATTTAATCATTCTAATAATGATTTAATCATTCAAATAATGATTTAATCATTCAAATAATGATTTAATCATTCAAATAATTATTTAATCATTCAAATAATGATTTAATCATTCAAATAATTATTTAATCATTCAAATAATGATTTAATCATTCAAATAATGATTTAATCATTCTAATAATGATTTAATCATTCAAATAATGATTTAATCATTCAAATAATGATTTAATCATTCAAATAATTATTTAATCATTCAAATAATGATTTAATCATTCAAATAATGATTTAATCATTCAAATAATTATTTAATCATTCAAATAATGATTTAATCATTCTAATAATGATTTAATCATTCAAATAATGATTTAATTATTCAAATAATGATTTAATCATTCTAATAATGATTTAATCATTCAAATAATGATTTAATCATTCAAATAATGATTTATATTCTCTACCAATAATACACTTATATCTGTTTATTTATTTACAGAGTAATAAATTCGAGTAAATTTTTATCGAATAAGCATTTAATTTATATTTTTATTTCTCGATTAAATTAATATCATTTTTTTCTTTCGCTAATTAATTATTCGAAAAATAAAAGTTTATAAACATTCACTGATAATAATTTTCTTTTAAGTACCTAGCTTTGAATTCATGTCTTATAATAAATATTAAATGAATAAACAATTGCTATTTAACTTCAGAGTCAAAAGATATAATTATATTCATAGAGTTTGAGATTAAATTGTAATAATTAGTTAATTTGCAAGAGAAAAATGTATATACTGTTTTGTTATTGTAATGGAAAATAGAATCATTTTAGTATAATGGGTTAGTTACCCATGATAATCAACGATTCCTCTCACCATGATTTTTTATTCTCTACCCTGATAATATGTTATGGTGGGCTATAGAAGATTATGAGATGCACCCTCTTCCATAATCTTCTATGTCCCCACCATAGTTTTTTATGGTTCTACTATAATTTTTTTATGTCCCCACCATAATCTTATATGAACCCACCATAATCTTCTATGGCCCCACCATTATCTTATATGGCCCCACCATAATCTTCTATTTCCCCACCATAATCTTATATTTCACCTCTAAAATCTTATATGGCCCCACCATAATCTTCTATTTCCCCACCATAATCTTATATTTCACCACCAAAATCTTATATGGCCCCACCATAATCTTCGAAAGCCTCACCTTAATTTTCTATATTATTTTCTCAGTGAGAGAAAATCAAGCCAAAATAAACGTTTACTTCAATTCCATAAGAAGAAAAAGGCGGGCAATAGCTTTCATATTTGATATATTTTACGTTTCCGCTATATCTCTTACGAGGAAATATGTGTACTAAATGGTGTGGAAGATATTATGGCACTTTGACAGCATCTGGCTAAGTTATTTTCAACTAAAAAGGAAAGTTAAGATGTTGTTTACTTTAATTTTCAGTTCTTGGAACCGGTGTTTGGTATTTCATTTAAGATTTACTCACACGACTTCACAAAGCTTTATATAATGTTTGTAGTTGTTATTTCAAACTAATTGATATTCCTGAGCAGCTATTTTGGTAATTACTCGTGTGAATGACTTTACTGTTTACACTAAGCACTGAAGGTGGCGCTTATGGAGACTAGAATTGAATTCTGATTGAATGTAACCGGTGTACTAACCAGGGTGTTTCTCTCATTGGAGTCTACTTACTGAGCAACTGTACCCGGTGTACTAACCAGGGAGTTTCTCTCATTGCAGTCTACATACTGAGCAACTGTACCCGGTGTACTAACCAGGGAGTTTCTCTCATTGGAGTCTACATACTGAGCAACTGTACCCGGTGTACTAACCAGGGAGTTTCTCTCATTGGAGTCTACATACTGAGCAACTGTACCCGGTGTACTAACCAGGGAGTTTCTCTCATTGGAGTCTACATACTGAGCAACTGTACCCGGTGTACTAACCAGGGAGTTTCTCTCATTGGAGTCTACATACTGAGCAACTGTACCCGGTGTACTAACCAGGGAGTTTCTCTCATTGGCGTCTACATACTGAGCAACTGTACCTGGTGTACTAACCAGGGAGTTTCTCTCATTGGAGTCTACATACTGAGCAACTGTACCCGGTGTACTAACCAGGGAGTTTCTCTCAATGGAGTCTACATACTGAGCAACTGTACCCGGTGTACTAACCAGGGAGTTTCTCTCATTGGAGTCTACATACTGAGCAACTGTACCCGGTGTACTAACCAGGGAGTTTCTCTCATTGGCGTCTACATACTGAGCAACTGTACCTGGTGTACTAACCAGGGAGTTTCTCTCATTGGAGTCTACATACTGAGCAACTGTACCCGGTGTACTAACCAGGGAGTCCTAACTTCTCTCAGTCTTTATCTATGGTTAGAGTAGTGCAAAGTGACGTTATTTTTCACAACTCTGACAGTGTTCCAGACAACAAAGTGATTTAGGGCTCAAAATAGAGCATTATTTTCACCATAAAAGCACATTCCTTCATATTATATATATATCTATTCAGTATTTATATTCAGTATTTATATTCAGTGTATATATTCAGTATTTATATTCAGTATGAGTTCACTCATCACGAAGTCATTTATTCGAAATGTTTCTGTCAGAATATACACGAGTTCTAAACCTTGTTTCTTTTTCGTAATTTATGTATCAGGAAAATGAAGTGCATGACTAGAATACGGAAAACATTATCCAAACTCCCGGGAGATTTCTCTTAAACATGTTTTAATGAAATAATTTAGGTAATCACTAATTCAACTAGTTGCAGAATTCTTCAAGTAACTAGGTACGTACATTCGCAGAATGCATAAGGTTATATTTTAGACGGTATCAATTTATTTATAATCTTGTTATTCGTATAATTTAAAAAGTATTCAACCAAATTGCCTGAAATTTGATGGGATGATTGGTCATTATCCAGGAACCAATAGGGAGAGTTTTGGGAGTGATCCGGTCGAGGTCAAGGTTATTAATAACTCAAGTATTATTGGATGGTCAAGGTCATTGGAAAGAGACAGTGCAGGTATGCGCTCTACCGATTGCACGTAATCTAGTTGATAGTATATTAAAATGAAAGTTAAACTGTAATTATTATGTTTTGTTTTTCATGTGATCGATAATGTGGAAACGTTCGATAACATATCCTATACTACCATTTCCCATTAGCATTATTATGGAGACATCATTACTATTATTTATTATGCACGAGATGATCATTAATTATAAGCTATGAGGGAAGTTTTGCCATTATGCAAAGATACATCGATTGTACCCATGACGTTATCATTAGAAAATAAAAGAACCGAATAAGCCTATCTAGTAGGCTTCAATTTGTTAATTAATAAGGATTACTCAATTTAATAATTAATACTGTAACATTTAGAATTGCCATATATATGTACAAATCATTAACTATACCTGATTATAGTGCTATTGTAATAGATTTTTGAAACTCTCATACAAATCGCAAGTACATTTGACCTGAAATAATTCCACTATAACCGTACCTAGATATAATAAATCGAAATCACAATCTTGTATTATTTATGTAGTCTTCTGTCACCTTTATATTGCAGAATATATATATAAATAATATAATATATAAAATAAATGATCATAATAAATATAATAATAAATAAAGCAATTCGTGGACGAATTCTCAGAGGACGAAATGTCCGTGGGACGAAATGTCCGTGAACGAAATGTCCGTGGGACGAAATGTCCGTTGGATGAAATGTCCGTTAGACGAAATGTCCGTTGACGAAATGTCCGTTGGATGAAATGTCCGTTAGACGAAATGTCCGTTGACGAAATGTCCGTGGGACGAAATGTCCGTTGGATGAAATGTCCGTTGACGAAATGTCTGTTAGACGAAATGTCCGTTGACGAAATGTCCGTGGGACGAAATGTCCGTTGACGAAATGTCCGTGGGACGAAATGTCCGTTGGATGAAATGTCCGTTAGACGAAATGTCCGTTGACGAAATGTCCGTGCACAACTGGAATAACATTAACGGTTCTAGGAAATGGAAATTTCGGTGTCAGAAAATTCGATCTCGAAAACTCGGTCTCAGTTTACAATGGTGTTATTGAAGAACAATAATAGAAAAAGTTGAAATTATTGATGCTAAAATGTGTAGCTCATTTATTAAAAGCAAATAACATCATTAACTGTTGTAAAATGATACGTAACATTAGTAATTTAGACATATTTTGATATTAATTTAACATGAGGTTTGAGCGGAAAATTTGGTCTCGGGTATAAATAAAACTTATAAATTAGATGTATCGGGGGGGGGGGGCACCCGAGCCCCCCTGTCAGGTCACAAAAGAATCATGAAGTGTGCAGTACATCAAACTAGCGGATACAACAAACTACAGAACGGTCTAATGTTAAGAGGCTATTTGTAATTCTTAGACCGAAATAACCGGCCACCAATATTAACACTGATTTTAAAACTCTTAATGTCAATATAAAAGACATTTACTAAATGCCAAATAGCTTCAAATACCATTGCTGTTCCATGCCATGCTAATACTAAATTGAATATATTTTTTAATTTTTTTTTTTTAGGCATAACTTAGTTAGGATACCCTCGAAGCTTCAAGTTTTTCCGGGCAATATAACTTCTTTTTGTAAACTTTATAATGTAAAATATAAACATGTAAGACCTTGGGAGGCTCCGGCCCACGGTCAATGTAAAGGGTGATATATTTCAATAAATAATCTATACTAATAATTTCATTAGTGTGTTTATTTATTTATTTGGTGTCCGCTTTTACACGACGGGTATTAAACATGAAGAATGTAACTATGATACGCACGGGAATATATTGACTTGATATTTAAACTCCCCTGTTTTAAATTCAATTTTTAAATATATTTTATCTATAAATTAAATTAGACTTTGCGCAGAAAATTTAATTTTAATTGAATTCATAAAAAGTAACGTAATAATGGGTAATAAATTTTTATTGATGATGACCCATTATTTTTAACGGGAAAGTACACTAGTAACAATATAAAGTCTGTAATCTAACGAATGAATTGATATGTAGGATTATTTTATACAGAGTGTTTCATTTCAGATCCTACAAAATTTGAAAATTTGCATAAAAACCTAGGATAAAAAACTTTTTTCAGGAATAACGAATGTCCTAAAATGCTTCGTTAGCGAGATAGTGATACCCTGAAATATCAGAAAAGGTCAAGGTCATTAATAACTCAATATTGGATGATCAAGGTCATTTATAACTCAATATTGGATAGTCAAGGTCATTTATAACTCAATATTGGATAGTCAAGGTCATTCGTAAGCGGCGGTGAAAGTATTATCTCTACGAGTGCACGTTCAAGTATTCATGATCGAAAATGTGGAACTGTCCGATAACTCGGGACTTACCCTACTTACCTCTCAGGATTGATATCATTAATTTCAAAGTCACTATTGTAAGTTGAATTAATGAATGAAGTGAATGAAGTGAATGAAGTGAATGAAAATGAATGAAGTGAAGTGATTCATTGTAGCTACGTATTGGGGGAAGTTTGGAGTTATCGGACAGTTCCACATTTTCGATCATGAAGGATATTTTCAGATAACTCATTATTTTTTTATTGAAGAATAAAAATTGGGTATTTTTTATACGGTCGAAAATAGGGAAATGTTCGTTAACTCAGAATTTACCCCATTTTTAAATTCATCATAGAAAATCTTTCATGAAGGTAATAATTATTAATTTAAATTAAAAGAGATGTTTTACAAATATATCTACAAATATATTTCCATTAAAATAGGATTTCAATTAAATTTAATAAATCAATATCATTTTTATTTAATTTTAATATCAGAAAAAGGCCACACAGTTAATGTATCTAAATCTTATAAAGAAACATTCTGCATTGATCTTTCCAAATCAGAAATCGAAATAACTCAACTGGAATGCTGGAATATTACCGATCTATTCCCGACTCAAATATATCCCCATTTGGATTACGAAATTCATAAAATATTTTTTTCGTTTGATCTCTGAGACCTGTGAGTTACATATTATGTATATATACTTCACTTTGGAGTCTATGCAATAAACATAATTAAAATTGCCTATGCAATCGAATCAGAAACCGGGAAATTTCATTGATCTACAATTCAACATATAATATTTAATTTTATAAAAAAAAGTCTACGGATTTTACTTTAAACATTACACTACAATTAAATTAAAGTGCATATATACATTGTTTAGTTTAGGTTTACGTTTCTATTTAAAAGTTTGGTATTAAATATCCCTACAATTTTTTGTTATTCGATAATCTTCTCAATGATAAAGAAATTCCACTGAGTATGAATCATTCAAATAAAATTTTATATCCCATTTTGAATTTAAAATCAAAAACGTTACGCAAGTCTTCGGACTTTACTCCTAATATTTGATTTACTTTTCACATTTTCTGTACGCAAGTAATTTGATAATTAATTATCTAAAATTTCTGTAAGTACATTATTTGGAATGTCGATCTATTAATAACTAGATTCTTCATTATAGAAAAATAAATAGAATCCATTATATGTAAACCGGTTTGGCGTCCGGCAAATGATTATATATTAAAGAATTATTATAGATCAGAAACAAAAGTTCCTATTATTTATGAATTTACTTACAATCAAATAGTTCAATTAATTATGCAACCTAAATATAAATATAATTATCAAAATGTTAGATAGATTCTTTACTCTATATGATCTTCTATTTATAGGTTTAGTTCCGAATTATCGGTCTGTTTCACATCTTCGGTCATATAAGAAAAAACAACCTAACCATAATTATTTCAACCTTATTTTAATAGTTGGTATCCATGATACCTGCAAGTATCATGGATACTAATTAAAATAAAAATAAAATAATAACCATTATACTGTTTTTTTTTATATGACCGAAGATGTGAAACTGACCGATAATTCGTAACTCCTCCTGTACAGAAGTATAGTGAATAAATTTTCTTTAGTCTGCCATAAATGGTATTTAATTTTCTAAATCCGATGGTAATTCACCACAGACTGAAGAAAATTTGTTTATTATACGGGGTACATCCTACCTCATTCATTATACAGAATTTCACTCCATTACAATCATCACTTCCTTACTTACCTTCGTCTCAGTTACCTCCTGACATCTGCCGAGTGAAGGTGTGAGTCTACGGGACCTTACCCGCCACAGTCTGACTGTAGCCACCGAAAAGAAGGTACTATTAAAAGTATGATATTATTACTATTAAAATTCTATTATTGGGTGTACTTATGTTTGGCTTTTAATAACAGTCTGTTTTACCAATTGAAAGTTGTTTTGATATTTGTTAAGGGCACTTAAGTTCAAGAATTATATTAATAGATATATGAATTGAATTATCTTGGTGGTTAAATTGAAGGGTGTTGGGTACGTTCTGAATTAACGAACGGTTCCACATATTCGGTCAGAAAAAATATATGTACAAAGATGAATAATGTGATCGGAAATGGAGAACTGTCCGATAAATTGAATCTTAACCCCTTTTTATATGAAATTTCATTTTACTTTTGTTTATATTTTTTTATTGTTTTAATTTTAATTAGAGACTTTTAATGGATAAAAATATTGTCTTAAAACAAGAGAATTTTGTATGATAGTTTGAAGTATGCTATCTGACAATTTTAATCAGTATATAATTGTATAATTTTACTTATAATGCCTATTTAATTGGAAAAAATATAATGGAAAATAAATAACATTCCAAAAGAATAATCTGTTTAAAATAACGAATTTATCAAAAATATCAAACTGCTTAATTTGAACTATATATATAAAAGCCTTGAACTGCCATATAATTATATTTAAACTGCCTATCTAACTATTTTATTTACACTATATAAATATGTGTTATTTACAATCTATTTATACTATCAAACTGATCAGTTACATTCAAATTTTAATATCAAATAATTTTATTCTATTATTTTTTTTATTCTGTTGTATTTTAATGATAGCAGGTCCCGCTTTTATTTCCAAATC
>CANNZV010001362.1:197067-259408 GCA_947561585.1 Caprella mutica
ACGAATCGGTCTTATTACAAATGGTAATGAGACCGAGGTATGACACAAATTACTGTATAATTGTTTCTCTTTTATAGAGCATTTAATATCTTTCGAATTATAATAAAAGAAAAATTGTTTAAGGGCTCTACTCTGCCTACACAGAGTTCCAGTGTTTGCTGCCAGAATTAATTTTTTATTTTCGAAAACGTAGGACCGTGCGATAACACGGAACTTACCCTAAAATGGGACATGTTGATTAGCACTCTAAGTTTAAATTATCTATAATGTGAGTTTTATTTGTCTTATTTACAGCTTTTCAATATGACTTCAAAGAGGGAAAAAACGTAAAAACTAAAATAATTGTTCTAAAAAGAGAAAATAGATCTCGAACTGAAGACAGAAATAATAAACAGTATTTTACTGTTTTGAATCTCCGAGTAAGTCACTGTTGTAATTTTCTTCTGAACAAATTCCTTCTAATAAATTCATCTGAAGAATAAAATTGATTTCACCCTGAAATAATCACCACAATAATTGTCTCCGTTTTCTATGTCTACGTTCTGTAATAACATCAAGACATGCCTCACAATAATTATTACTTTAATAAAAGCATGATGGAATAAAAGCAGAACCTGCCTGCAATATCAAAAACATACGATGTTTATGTTTATTTCATCGTACGATAATTTTAAATGAAATTAGATAATGTGCACTCGGTGGAGCGCATACCTTCGCTGCCAATTTTACCCGACCGCTCCCAAAATATTACAAAATGGTTCCTGTATATTGACCAATCGTTTCACCAAATTTCAGGCAATTTGGCTGAATAATTTTTCAGTTATGCGAATAACAAGATGATAAATAAATAAATATATAAATAAATGCCGGGTTAAATATAACCTTCTGCAAATTTGCGGAGGTAATTAAGGATAGAATACTAAAGCAGTTTAATAAAATAATTTTTAAATATATCTTTTTCTTATACCTACATTGAATATTGGTATTCTTGCTGCCACCTTCAAGGTTATTTCTGCTATTTTTTGGCACACTTCCGAACGTGAATATGAGAAGAAGAAAACATTATCTTGGCTATTTGGTATTATTTATTTTGAAAATTTATATTGCAAAGAATATCTTCTTACTAAATCATTTTTCATGGTTTGTAAAAGTGTTCCGAAACATATTTACACCACCTGATATTCCAAATTATTTACCCTCAGTCTCCCTATTATTTACCCTCACTCTTCCTATTATTTACCCTCATTCTTCCTATTATTTACCCTCACTCTTCCTATTATTTACCCTCATTCTCCCTATTATTTACCCTCACTCTTCCTATTATTTACCCTCATTCTCCCTATATTTACCCTCACTCTTCCTATTATTTACCCTCACTCTTCCTATATTTACCCTCACTCTTCCTATTATTTACCCTCACTCTTCCTATTATTTACCCTCACTCTCCCTATTATTTACCCTCACTCTTCCTATTATTTACCCTCACTCTTCCTATTAATACCCTCACTTTCCCTATTATTTACCCTCACTCTCCCTATTATTTACCCTCACTCTCCCTATTATTTACCCTCACTCTCCCTATTATTTACCCTCACTCTCCCTATTATTACCCTCACTCTTCCTATTATTTACCCTCACTCTTCCTATTAATACCCTCACTTTCCCTATTATTTACCCTCACTCTCCCTATTATTTACCCTCAGTCTCCCTATTATTTACCCTCACTCTTCCTATTATTTACCCTCATTCTTCCTATTATTTACCCTCACTCTTCCTATTATTTACCCTCATTCTCCCTATTATTTACCCTCACTCTTCCTATTATTTACCCTCATTCTCCCTATATTTACCCTCACTCTTCCTATTATTTACCCTCACTCTTCCTATATTTACCCTCACTCTTCCTATTATTTACCCTCACTCTTCCTATTATTTACCCTCACTCTTCCTATTATTTACCCTCACTCTCCCTATTATTTACCCTCACTCTCCCTATTATTTACCCTCACTCTCCCTATTATTTACCCTCACTCTCCCTATTATTACCCTCACTCTCCCTATATTTACCCTCACTCTTCCTATTATTTACCCTCACTCTTCCTATTATTTACCCTCACTCTTCCTATTATTTACCCTCACTCTCCCTATTACTTACCCTCACTCTCCCTATTAATACCCTCACTTTCCCTATTATTTACCCTCACTCTCCCTATTATTTACCCTCACTCTCCCTATTATTTACCCTCACTCTCCCTATTATTTACCCTCACTCTCCCTATTATTACCCTCACTCTCTCTATTATTTACCCTCACTCTCCCTATTATTTACCCTCACTCTCCCTATTACTTACCCTCACTCTCCCTATTATTTACCCTCACTCTCTCTATTATTACCCTCACTCTCTCTATTATTATCCTCACTTTCCCTATTATTTACCCTCACTCTCCCTATTATTTACCCTCACTCTCTCTATTATTTACCCTCACTCTCCCTATTATTTACCCTCACTCTCCCTATTACTTACCCTCACTCTCCCTATTATTTACCCTCACTTTCCCTATTATTTACCCTCACTCTCCCTATTATTTACCCTCACTCTCCCTATTATTTACCCTCACTCTCCCTATTATTCACCCTCACTCTCTCTATTTCCCTATTATTACCCTCACTCTCCCTATTATTTACCCTCACTCTCTCTATTTCCCTATTATTACCCTCACTCTCCCTATTATTTACCCTCACTCTCCCTATTATTACCCTCACTCTCCCTATTATTACCCTTACTCTCCCTATCATTACCCTCACTCTCCTTATTTCCCTATTATTTTCCCTCTAATAGGCAATCTAATTCAATATCTGTTTCCGATGTCTCAAACAGAGCTTACCCTGAAGTCAAATTAAGCAGTCTATGGCATATAAATATAATATTCTCCATTATGGTTGGCTCTAGAGATTTTGCTGTAGAAAAAAGATGAACACGGGGAACAAAATAGTTGAAAATAAATATAACTTTGATACAAAATAGTGATACATACAACATTGAAAACAAATTTTAAAGTAAATATACATTAATAAATCTAATATTGTCGATATACAATTACTATAATCAATTGTACATCATCATATTGTAATTCTGCTTGTTCCTTCCTTAGTGAGTAATTAGATATAAATAAATTCGGTATGCATGGTACCACAAACTAAACATCTTATTGTCTTTTATAAATATTTGTTCCTCTTATTTTCATCTTGTGCTTCAATTTGATTATATTTAGTAAAAGGTGAGGCAATTGAAAGTGGGAGGTGTATGCGGGTGGGGGAAGGGAAGATGGGGGAAGTAAAAATGGGGAAAGTGAATTAGTGGCAAAGGTAGATGGTGGAAGTGTTGATGGTGGAAGTGTTGATGGTGGAAGTATTGATGGTGGAAGTGTTGATGGTGGAAGTGTTGATGGTGGAAGTGTTGATGGTGGAAGTGTAGATGGTGGAAGTGTTGATGGTGGAAGTGTTGATGGTGGAAGTGTAGATGGTGGAAGTGTTGATGGTGGAAGTATTGATGGTGGAAGTGTTGATTGTGGAAGTGTTGATGGTGGAAGTGTTGATGGTGGAAGTGTTGATTGTGGAAGTGTTGATGGTGGAAGTGTTGATGGTGGAAGTATTGATGGTGGAAGTGTTGATGGTGGAAGTGTTGATGGTGGAAGTGTAGATGGTGGAAGTGTTGATGGTGGAAGTGTTGATGGTGTAAGTGTTGATGGTGGAAGTGTTGATGGTGGAAGTGTTGATGGTGGAAGTGTTGATTGTGGAAGTGTTGATGGTGGAAGTGTTGATGGTGGAAGTGTAGATGGTGGAAGTGTTGATGGTGGAAGTGTTGATGGTGGAAGTGTTGATGGTGGAAGTGTTGATGGTGGAAGTGTTGATGGTGGAAGTGTTGATGGTGGAAGTATTGATGGTGGAAGTATTGATGGTGGAAGTGTTGATGGTGGAAGTGTTGATGGTGGAAGTGAAGATGGTGGAAGTGTTGATGGTGGAAGTGTTTATGGTGGAAGTGTAGATGGTGGAAGTGTTGATGGTGGAAGTGTTGATGGTGGAAGTGTTGATGGTGGAAGTATTGATGGTGGAAGTGTTGATGGTGGAAGTGTTGATGGTGGAAGTGAAGATGGTGGAAGTGTTGATGGTGGAAGTGTTGATGGTGGAAGTATTGATGGTGGAAGTGTTGATTGTGGAAGTGTTGATGGTGGAAGTGTTGATGGTGGAAGTATTGATGGTGGAAGTGTTGATTGTGGAAGTGTTGATGGTGGAAGTGTTGATGGTGGAAGTGTTGATTGTGGAAGTGTTGATGGTGGAAGTGTTGATGGTGGAAGTATTGATGGTGGAAGTGTTGATGGTGGAAGTGTTGATGGTGGAAGTGTAGATGGTGGAAGTGTTGATGGTGGAAGTGTTGATGGTGTAAGTGTTGATGGTGGAAGTGTTGATGGTGGAAGTGTTGATTGTGGAAGTGTTGATGGTGGAAGTGTTGATGGTGGAAGTATTGATGGTGGAAGTGTTGATGGTGGAAGTGTTGATGGTGGAAGTGTAGATGGTGGAAGTGTTGATGGTGGAAGTGTTGATGGTGGAAGTGTAGATGGTGGAAGTGTTGATGGTGGAAGTGTTGATGGTGTAAGTGTTGATGGTGGAAGTATTGATGGTGGAAGTGATGATTGTGGAAGTGTATTTGATGGAAATGTAGGCGGGGGGATGTGAAGGGGGGGAGGGAGTGAAAGTGGTGGAAGTGAAGGAGGGTGGGGAGAGGAACTGTGGATCTAAAATAAAACTTAGTTTAGAAAAAATGTTGTATGATGCTATAAACAAAATACGTTTAACAGACACTCTATCAACAGTACCTCATAAGGTTGGTGTAAATCAATTTAATGTCTCCAATAGGGATAATCTATATATACTATTATAAAATAAGACGTGTCAGTCGGTCTGTCCGTCACAAAATGGGTTAAACAGACATTCGATCAATAGCGTCTCTTAAAGTTGGTGGAAATCGAGTACGTGATGCGATCAAGAAAATTAAATACAAATGATATCATTTTAAGAAGCATGTTACTAAACACATTTTCTACGTTTTATATGCTTTTTGTCTAAATCAGAGTCTTTTTATAATCAGTTTTATCAAAACATTTTTGTTAGTTCTCATCCGGTGGAATTTCCACGGGTTTTGCTAGTTTAATTTTAATCCTAATTCTATAGTTACAACCTCCTTGAAATATTCAATTTTCTAACCAAATATTGAATGAATGTGTTTCAAATATTGCAATTTCATTTCCATTCTCTTCATATATATCATTTTTATTAATATTCATACGATACATATATTCATACGATTCATACGATGTATGCATACGATTCATACGATGTATGCATACGATTCATTCATACGATTCATTCAACAATATAAAATCAATTGATCTGGGGTTAAAGTCGGGATATTAATTTATAGTCAATTGATTTTATTAAGATATGCCTGTACTTAGGATAGAAAAAAAAGAATTTATATTCAAAAGAAATTTTTGTCAACATAGATTCATCTTCAAAAAAAATAATTAGTATTCTTTTTTATCATATTTTTCCTGATTATTCTATTTTCTATTTATCATTATCTTTCTTCTATCTTCCATCATCTATCATTATATAACAATTAAACCTCATCATCAAACTGTCTATCATCAATCATTTTAAATTAAAGAACTGTACTGATGCTTTCAAAATTTAGGCAGCATGAGCAAAAATAGGGCGAATAGAAAGAAATAAATAGGAAAATTTAAAAAAACTAGAAAGAAAATAGAAAAAGTAAGGAAAACCGAATTAAAACCGAAATAAAACAGAAATTCAATATGGTTATCGATTCTTTTTTTACAGTAAAACTTTTTTATAATTAAGTCCTGTATAGTGAACCAACTTGATTACTAGAGTCCTTATGGTACGTTTTGCATGCAGCGATTATTGCGATCATCGCTCAATGATGATCGTCCAGCAATAGGAATACATTGAAATTATAGCTCTGCCGTAATCGCCCGTTGCAAAACAGCTCCATAGGAATAGCATTGAACTATTGATCAGCGATAATCGCTAGGCGATGATCGCAATTAACAATCGCTGAACGCAATACGTACCTTTAGTAATGCGTGTCCGGACAATTCGTCGCGGGGACAATTCGTCGTGGACAATCCAGAGATTTTGAGTTGGTTTGATCTGAGGCTTTTCGATTTATATGAATTACTCGTAATGTTGATACCAAGTTTTGATTTTGTTTTATTATTCATTTTTTTTATATATTTAATTGTTTTTATTTATTTCAAATGTTTAATAATTTAGTTCGAAATGTGGAATAACTAATTTCGAAATAATGAAAATCTTTTGTATTGTAGATACCAAGTTTTGTACATATTGTATCGTTTATTAATTTGAAGATTTGAAAGAAATGGAAAATATTGCGAATAAATGGCGAAATTAAATATGAAACAAATTATTAAAATGAAATATGGCGAAAGGGAAAATTTGGTGATGTATTGTCCGCGTCGAATTGTCCACGCGATGAATTGTCCCCGCGGCGAATTGCCCTAAACTCTTGACTCCTCTATAATGAGGTTATCCCTCTATAGTGACCTAGTTGTAGCTCATTATAGTAGAAGAGTTCTACCAATATAACTTATGTAATTATACATAATCATGTAAATTATGTATAATGTAAATTATGTATAATGAACCATTATGAAAAGTAAAATCCTGAGTAATGAAGAATCCTGTATACTGATTTTTAAAGAGCACATTATGGGTAGTTTTCTATGCATCTCTTGACTCCTAAATAATGGAGTATATGCCCTATATAGTGACCTAGTTGTAGTTCATTATTGAGGACCTCTACTTTATCGGTACATACCTACAATCAATAATAGAAGATTAAAAACGAAACTGTATTGCAATTATCCACCAGTCATTAATCAACTGTGTTTGTGTTAATCAATCGATTAATTGACTAATCAAATGTTTTGACTCTCCGTATTCCAGTTTTTAATCTCATTCCCATTGGAATGTAATTACCGGTTTCGAAAGTACCAACACTTTTCCCCTGCTAATTGAAGAAGCTGCTGGTTATTGGCTGGAATTAGGGTGCATTGAAGAGACGAAAACATTGACAATCTTTTTTATGAATCTTTATAAGTAAACCTCTGAGTTTTGATGCACTCAAGTTATGAAGGACCTGAGTTATGAAATGCATTTGAGTTATGATGTAGTTTTCTATGTTTAAATTATAGAAAATGAAATACATCAAGAATTGCATCATAGTTAACCATCAATGTCCATAGTTTTCTATGATTTTAATCATAGAAAACTATCTATCGCACCCGAGATTCAAAGTGGCCCTGAGTTATGAAGGAACCAATACTTCATAACTCAGGAGTTTCACTGTATCTATTAATACTCGGTTAATGTTTCTAGACATAAAAAGAAAGTTTCTTCTCTCTCAATCTTCTATTGACCCACCATAACTATCTCTCTCAATCTTCTATGGCCCCACCATAACTATCTCTCAATCTTCTATGGCCCCACCATAACTATCTCTCTCAATCTTCTATGGCCCCACCATAACTATCTCTCTCAATCTTCTATGATCCCACCATAACCTTTTTCCTCTGTCTTAACTCTTCTCTACCTGAATTATGTTCTGACACGCTAAACTATTATCTTTTGATAATAATAAATTGTTCAGGGGTCATATAATAGAAAAAGTGTAATATTTGGAACATTTCTATTTCATAAAAAAATGTCCCCTCTAGCTGTCGTTTCTTCTGTGAGTGTAAATGACATAAAAATTGAATCCAGAGTTACACCTGACAACTATTTCGAAGCAGCTGATCATAAGATATATTGAAAATACACGTATCACTGAGAAAAAAATGCGAGTCAAACTGACTCATCGCTTGAGTCAAGGCTGGCAAAACTCCAATGTTGAGTCTTTATTCTTTATTGACTCTACCTGAGTCAATCTGACTATGAATTAGGAGTCAATATGAAGCTTGTTGTTGAATAAAATGTTAGGATGAGTCAAATTGACTCACATTTTAGAACCGGTTTGGGACAAACTGAAAACTCAAATATTGAGTCAATTTGACTCGTATTTTTTTCAGTGTAAATATCCTAAAAAATACTTAGTAGTTATGTAGACTATAGTCTACATCTGTCTCAAAGGTTTAATTACAAATATTAAGATATTCTCTGATAATTTGATAATTTCCTCAATAGGAAATTTATCAGAAATTTAATTCTTTATCTTTATAATCGGTTATCACAGTCTTCCTCTTATGGTGTTTGAAAGTGTTTATTTTAGTAAATTGTATACTACACGTATTATCATTAAATATATTGTACTACAATAAGATACACCACTTTCGTAAATTTTCTGTTTTAAAAGTGATTTGTGCTGCCATCTAGGTTTGTAGCGGAAAATAGAATTGGAATATAAGGACAATTGAGGTATGTTGTGTGTATGACGTCATAACAGCAACACTCTAAAATCAAATTAAAGACAATTGAACAGTGTAAAATTATATAAGCTGTTTGATATGATAAAAAACTTGTTCTAGATCTATTCAGTTATTCAAACTGTTGTACCCCTAATTTTCTATCTAAATCTATTGCCATGATTACCTCACGGTAATAAATCATTCAATCGTCACTACTAAAAATATTAGAATTCCTATACTATGGTAGGTACTGAAAAGTAAAGCTCTTCTCAATATTTTGTTTAGTAACAGTTTTGTAAGCCGTTATCACTAATCGAGTGATTTTTGACCGTCACGTCAACAAGGCAACACACATTAATAAATTTTAGGGGTTAAGCAGTGTAAATTATTTCTTTAATTAATCATTTACTGTATTTTCTGTAATGTTACATTCTTAAATTGTCTTAAATATAATTTTAGAGCGTTCCTGTGCAACATACCTTCAATTTCCATACAATATTTCAATCCTATTCTCAGGTATGAAAACCAGATGGCGCCACAACGCACTTTTGAAACACAAATTTGCGACAGAGGTGTATCTTACTGTAGTACAATGTATTTGCTGTCATATTATAGTAATATCCTGCCCTATTGATTATATCTCGATTATTATCCTATAAATCGAAATGATGCTATTCTTATCGTATTTTCTATCGTTACGGGCTTATTTCTCATTATCGTTACGGGCGTAACGATAATGAGTTATCGATAAAATTGCTGTTCTGCTCATAACTGCCTTTTCTAAATTAGAAAATGACTCTTATGGGGGTAAGTTCTGAGTTATCGGACAGTTACACATCTTCAATTTATAAAAAAGTATACAATAATTATAATTTAACTTGATATTTTAAATGATAAAATTGAATAATAGTTATTATACATTTCTGTTATATGATCGAAAATGTGGAACCGTCCGATAACTCGGAACTTACCCTACATGAAGAAATTTATTTTTCCCAAAAATAATTTCCAACAAATTTTTTTAATGGATATATTTATAAATAATGACAAAAAGTATAAAATTTTGAAAAATAATTTAAATGTATATTAATATTTTTTTCTTTTCCCCAGGTTACTTTTACGGAATTAAAAGCTGAAGATGAAAATATAGAAAAAATTAATAAAGTAAGCAATAGATAAAACTTCTAGCAATGAGTTCTACCTATGAAACTAGTGAAGATAGTCCAAGAAACCATTATGGATATGGTACATATACAGCCAATAATCGGACTCTTTCATATGATTTTGAATATACTAATAAAACATATGCAGATTATTTCTCAAACAGTGATGAACCGCATCAAACCAGGTATCCATCTTTTAATTTTTCATTAGCCGAAGTCTACGATATCATGAATGAAAACATGGGTGGTTCCTACCTAGGTACAACATCCCAGATAATTCTAATGACCGTTTATGTAATAATGATGCTATCCGGGTTCGTGGGCAACGTTGCCGTTATTTTTATAATGGCAAAAACCAGAGAGAAGTTCGCTAATAGAAATATCTACGTTGTGAATTTGCTCATTACTGATCTAACTCTGTGTGTATTCTGTATGCCGTTTACGTTGATTAGTTTAATGGAGAAGAATTGGACTCTAGGAAACGCCGTATGTAAACTAGTTCCGGTTTTACAGTGCTCGAATATTCTGGTCAGTAGTGCTACGATTGTAGCCATAGCGGTAGATAGGTACCTGACCATAATCAGATTCGGTTGTAAAGAAAGACCAAAACACTACAATAAGATATGCCTGCTTTCAATATGGATCATATCTTTAATATTTCCATTGCCGCTCTTCAAATACTATTACGTGGAACCTGTAACTGTCAACAAGTTTCTGCTGTACCGAACATGTGTTGAAAAATGGTCATCTTTTGGAATCAAGATGAGTTGGTTAGGGACGTTAATCACCTTCCAGTACATCATACCAATGTGTGTACTAGGATTCGTTCACTACAAGATAAAGTGGTTTCTAGAGGAACACACAGTTAAGGAATCCAACCCATCTAGAAAACACAAAGAGCTGAAAAGAAACCGTCGTACGATGGGTATCCTATCAATCATCGCCCTGTCATTCGCCTTCTGCTGGCTACCTTTACACGCCGTAAACTTCGTAGCTGACTTGGATATCTTTTCGATGCCGCCTCACGTTTTCTATGCAGCTTTTGGTACATCGCATCTGATAGCAATGAGTACAGTCATCATCAACCCTGTTCTCTATGTGTGGTTGAATACCAACCTCAGGAGGGAGATGAAAGGAGTCATGGCTTCTGTTCTGGGTAAGGTGAGTACTCAGTCGTCACTGAGTAGGTTGACTACTAGTTGGTATCAATGTATACCAATTTATAGTCTAAATTCAAACTAAAGTAATTTGAAAGCTAATATGAAATTTAATTCAATGTTCAACGTCAGAGTCGCTAGTAGAAGTAGGTATGGACACTGTATCACCTTCTGTGTATCATTGGTGTCATTTTGACGTCAGAGTCGCTAGTAGAAGTAGGTGTGGACACTGTATCACCTTCTGTGTACCATTTGTGTCATTTTGACGTCAGAGTCGCTAGTAGAAGTAGGTATGGACACTGTATCACCTTCTGTGTACCATTGGTGTCATTTTGACGTCAAAGTCGCTAGTAGAAGTAGGTATGGACATTGTATCACCTTCTGTGTACCATTGGTGTCATTTTGACGTCAGAGTCGCTAGTAGAAGTATGTACGGACACTGTATCACCTTCTGTGTACCATTGGTGTCATTTTGACGTCAGAGTCGCTAGTAGAAGTAGGTTTGGACACTGTATCACCTTCTGTGTACCATTGGTGTCATTTTGACGTCAGAGTCGCTAGTAGAAGTAGGTATGGACACTGTATCACCTTCTGTGTACCATTGGTGTCATTTTGACGTCAGAGTCGCTAGTTGAAGTATGTACGGACACTGTATCACCTTCTGTGTATCATTGGTGTCATTTTGACGTCAGAGTCGCTAGTAGAAGTAGGTTTGGACACTGTATCACCTTCTGTGTACCATTGGTGTCATTTTGACGTCAGAGTCGCTAGTAGAAGTAGGTATGGATACTAAAATATCATCTATCTACAACGGTAAAATTTGGAGGAACATTAAATCATAATTGATCACTCTATTAAAATGGTGACAAGTATATTGAACCATTATAAAAATCATCTCGGTAAGTTCCACCATATATCAAGATTTTTAAAATCGAATCTAATCATAGAAAAAGTTATGCTATTTTATTGAAGATATTTTTGGCGTTCTGAACATTTTTATAATGACACATAAAGAGAAACTTATAGTAAGGCCATAAACATTTGAGAGGGGAAACCACTTAATCTTCTATGGCCCTACCATAACTATCTCTTTCAATCTTCTATGGCCCCACCATAACTATCTCTCCCAGTCTTCTATTTCCCCATCATTACTATCTCTCAATCTTCTATGGCCCCACCATAACTTTCTCTTTCAATCTTCTATGGCCCCACCATAACTATCTCTCTCCATCTTCTATGGCCCCACCATAACTATCTCTCTCCAACTTCTATGGCCCCACCATAACTTTTTCTCTCAATCTTGTATGGCCCAATCATAACTTTCTCTCTCAATCTTCTATGGCCCCACCATAACTATCTCTCTCAATCTTCTATGGCCCCACCATAACTTTCTCTCTCAATCTTCTATGGCCCCAACATAACTATCTCTCTAAATCTTCTATGGCCCCACCATAACTATCTCTCTCAGTCTTCTATTTCCCCATCATAACTATCTCTCCATCCTCTATGGCCCCACCATAACTTTCTCTCTCAATCTTCTATGGCCCTACCATAACTATCCCTCTTCATCTTCTATGGCCCCACCATAACTATCTCTCTCCATCTTCTATGGCCCTACCATAACTATCCCTCTCAATCTTCTATGGCCCCACCATAACTATCTCTCTCAATCTTCTATGGCCCCACCATAACTATCTCTCTCAATCTTCTATGGACCCACCATAACTATCTCTCTCAATCTTCTATGGCCCCACCATAACTATCTCTCTCAATCTTCTATGGCCCCACCATAACTATCTCTCTCAATCTTCTATGGCCCCACCATAACTATCTCTCTCAATCTTCTATGGCCCCACCATAACTTTCTCTCTCCATCTTCTATGGCCCCACCATAACTTTCTCTCTCCATCTTCTATGGCCCCACCATAACTATACCTTTTTTTCAGCACAGTAATAATGGTCAGCTCTCTGACATGGCTGTGACGTCAGCTTACCCAGACAGAAAACTGTCTACGCCTGTCTTCACCTTGACGAACGAGATGACACTATAGAAAACTTGAATGCTACACGTAAAGAGGTGTAAATATTGTAAATGATCATTTAAATCAGAATAGTACGGAAAATGGAGTTCTGTATAGCGTAGTAAATTTTAAAAAGTGTAGATATTGAAATGTGCAAATTTGGCGAAGTATAAATTTTAGAAAATGTAAATTTATGTAAATTTTAAATAACGTAAATTTTTCGAAAGTGTAAATTTTGATAAATGTAGATTTTTAAAATATAAATTTTTAAAATATAAATTTTGAAAAAAGTAAATTGAAAAATATGAATTTTGAAGATTTTTTTCAAATGTAAATTTTGATAGATATGAATATTGACAAATGGAAATTTTGAAAAATGTAAAATTTGAAAAATATTAATTTCATAAAATTGGAAGAACTTCAAATTTGGAAAAGTGTAAATTTTAATAAATTTAATAATGTGTATATTTGGAAAATGTAAATTTAATAAAAGGTTTTTCATAGTTAATAGTTAATTTCAGTCTAAATTTAAATTGATCACCTCAATTACAATATTAGTCAAACTGTAAATAGATATTGTATGAATGTTCTTCACTCTCAGATTTCTTCCCATATGGAATATTATTTGTATCTTCTTTTAGAGAAAATAGCTTCCTGTTCAGAATTAAAATAGGTTTAATTTTTTCAAATATTTAAAATCTTATTCAACATTTTACAATATTACATTGAATTCGATCTTTAAATGATTTATTTCCCGCAATAGAAATTCATGTTCTTCTTCATAATTCATTCATTTTAACGTGTTTTATTCGTGTGCGGAAAATTGTCACTGTGGGAAAACTGCCTTGTGGAAAAATTGCCACTCGGAAAATTGCCACTGAGGAAAATTGCCCCTATATAATTTTTTAACATTCAAAATAAAAAAATAATAGTCTATAAAATCAAAATATCAAACTGAAAACAAAATAATTTGAATTTTATGTAAATAAATATTCAAACTGCATTCATCGCTGTTTGGCAATTTAAATTACTCTCATATATAAAATTTACAAACAACTACTCAACCTTAGAGCAACCAATGGACCTGATAGACCCGTTCCTGTTTAAAGTATTTATGCATAATTTGAAAACTAATTAACTTGAGTTGTTGAAACTCCGTGATTTCCATTTTCTATGACATATTTATTTATCGCATAAATATCAATGATACTAATGCAACAAGTTTTTTTTATCCATTTACTTTTCTTTTTTATCAATTATCATAATGCACACTTTGCGACACAATCGCAACAGGAATAGTCCCTCAAAAGGGACACCCGAATTCAACTGCCTGTGTTCATCAATCTTGCAAATGACGATAAATTGGTAAAACTTTTCTCCTCTCATTGTTGTGTTGAATAACAGTGATAAAAAGATAATTTTCACAAATTAGTTTCCAAACAAAATATGTTAAAAAAGCTTAAAATTATTATTATTTTGTGAAGGTTATTTTTCACTTTTTCTGAAGCAGTTATTATAATATTGTTGTGATAAAATAGAAAACAGTAGTATTAAACTTTTGTATAATTTTACCTGGAAACTCGTTTTATGCAACTTACTTTTTACCACCATTTTTCAACACAACGCAAAGGGAAAGAAATTAGTAATTTTATGTCATTTGCAAGAGTGATTAACTACATTTTTCTGTACAAGAATAATGCAAAAAAATATATAGTTCTTTCCTCTTTGCTTTCTTGTGGTCCCTACTGAATACAAGACTAAACATTATAAAGATACTACGAATATTCTAGTGGTATAATAATTGTGAATGAGAGAAACAAGTAGAGTAGCGATCCTTGATTGATTTAACCTCTTAAGTGAACAATTGAAAATATAAAGCCAGGATTAATTGAGTATCAGCACACTTCCATCCACCGACGGAAGAAACTTGTAAAAAAAAGATATACTCATTGTATATATTAAATTCTAGTACCTATGATGTTTGTTATTTTCAGGAAAAAATTCAATATGAATTGGGATATATATATATATATGAACAGTGGCAGTTTTCCTCAGTGGCAATTATCCGGGTGGCAATCTTCCCACAGTGGCAGTTTTCCCGGGGCAATCTTCCCAGTGGAAAACTGCCACTTCATGTATTTTGTATAATGATTGCTTTTTTATGTTCTTTGCAATTCCATTTTAAATTAATAGATAGAATAGAAATTTGTACTACTTTTGATATTTCTAAAATTTATTTTCACATGTTTTATTATCATGTATTTTTATAGTAATGTAAGATTTGTTATTGAACCTAATTAAAGTTTCTGAAAAGTATGTCGGGGGAGGAGCTATTGAGAATTGATGAGTAAATTAAGAAGGAGGAGTTGGGAGGAGCTATAGTGAATTGATGAATAAATTAAGAAAGAGGAGTTGGGAGGAGCTATGGTGAATTAATGAGTAAATTAAGAAAGAGGAGTTGGGAGGAGCCGAAGTGAATATAAAGAATAAATTTAAATTATGAATAAAATTAAATTGAATAAATTCTTGTATCTTAATTTCTATCATTTTTTCTACGTACTGTAAATAATTTATCATATACAATAACTATTAATTGAATAAAGTTATTTTATTATCTTCTATAATTTACTGTCCTTAGATACGAGATTTACCAGGAAACTAAATTACCGGTTTTTTAAATTACCAGAAAAATAAAAGTACCAGACATTTATATTACCGGGCTAAAAATTTACCAAGGATTTATATTACCGGGTTATGAAATTACCAGGGATTTATATTACCGGGCTATAAAATTACCAATGATTTATATTACCGGGCTATAAAATTACCAAGGATTCATATTACCGGACTATTAAATTACCAAGGATTTATATTACCGGGCTATAAAATTACCAGGGATTTATATTACCGGGCTATAAAATTACCAAGGATTTATATTACCGGGCTATAAAATTACCAGGGATTTATATTACCGGACTATTAAATTTCTGGGTATTTATATTACCGGGATATAAAATTACCAGGGATTTATATTACCGGGCAATATAATTTCCGGGTATTTCTATTACCAAACTGTATAATTTATTAAAAATACCCTTATCTTGTACAATATTATATAGCGTGTAATTTTCATTTATTTATATTAACAACTATTTCTCACATATTTAATATATTGTTTATATATGATATAACCCTATGTAGGATGTTTCTGCAATAATCACCACCAGATAGCGCAGTATAGCACTTTAATTCCTATAAATAAGTGCACAAACACTCGATCTGTGATAACGTTCGAGTATAGGGTTGATCAATTTAATAGATTTAAATTCTATTATTTTTATAGTAGTTAAGCGATAAGCTGCTACTCGTGAAGAATATGAGCTCTTAAATTCTATCCCATCTATGTTCGAACATTTTCTCTTTAAGTACAGAGGTACGACCTTATTTCGTAAGCTTTCTAGCTCCATTTAAATCTTGTTATGAGTTATCCTCAACTCAACAATATACTAACTAACCATTAAATTTGGTAGACTCTTGAAAGAGCTTAACTTTAATAAGAATTAAATTTCAAGGGTTGTGTTTAAAGCATTTGAATTATTACTCAATATTTTACGTCTGGTTGGTGGTGATCAATAATTAAAACTATTTGTTTCTAATTCTTTTAGAATAAAACTGGCGACTGTTAAACCTGCCGGTATTACCAACTGATGACCTAAATCGTCCATAATTTCGATTTCAAACCTTGCTGGTTTCTCTTTTCGAAGGTATATCCTTAATATATGTATTCTTCGTGAGAATTTGTTCTTCACTAATATACAAAATATACATTCCAGACAACTGAATAAAGATCTGCAACTTCTTTAATATATCTTTATCCTTAAATCTTATGATTGTAACTAGAAAATTCTTACATAAAATAATTCTAGAAATTTATTTCCTTACAAATTACCAGATATTTATATTACTGGACTATAAAATTACCCGGGCAGGAAGGAATATTTCTTAGATATTAAGGGATTATCCCAGGCAAGAGGGATTTAGTCCTGTGACATTCCCCCTAGTATCCCAGGAAAAAATCCTTTTTCTATATCACCGGACATCTTGGGACACGATCTTTATTTGCTCATTTATAAAGTAAATAGAATTATCTGCCGGGTAACATTTACTGAAGCAAGAGAAATTCTATAGCAAAGAGAAGGAAAATCTATACGGAAATTGAAAAGAACTGTAATTAGATATATATAAATAAAAAGAGGAAACACCGCACTATTGTAAAGTCAATTCAAGATAATAACTGTTATGCTATATGAAATTAAATAATGATGTACTATCAGAGAAAAGAGTCACTGTGATGATGTACTATCAGAGAAAAGAGTCACTGTGATGATGTACTATCAGAGAAAAGAGTCACTGTGATGATGTACTGTCAGAGAAAAGAGTAACTGTGATGATGTACTATCAGTGAAAAGAGTCACTGTGATGATGTACTACCAGAGAAAAGAGTCACTGTGATGATGTACTACCAGAGAAAAGAGTCACTGTGATGATGTACTACCAGAGAAAAGAGTCACTGTGATGATGTACTGTCAGAGAAAAGAGTCACTGTGATGATGTACTGTCAGAGAAAAGAGTCACTGTGATGATGTACTATCAGAGAAAAGAGTCACTGTGATGATGTACTATCAGAGAAAAGAGTCACTGTGATGATGTACTACCAGAGAAAAGAGTCACTGTGATGATGTACTACCAGAGAAGAGAGTCACTGTGATGATGTACTGTCAGAGAAAATAGTCACTGTGATGATGTAGTATCAGAGAAAAGAGTCACTGTGATGATGTACTACCAGAGAAAAGAGTCACTGTGATGATGTACTATCAGAGAATAGAGTCACTGTGATGATGTACTACCAGAGAAAAGAGTCATTGTGATGATGTACTACCAGAGAAAAGAGTCACTGTGATGATGTACTACCAGAGAAAAGAGTCACTGTGATGATGTACTACCAGAGAAAGAGTCACTGTGATGATGTACTGTCAGAGAAAAGAGTCACTGTGATGATGTACTGTCAGAGAAAAGAGTCACTGTGATGATGTACTATCAGAGAAAAGAGTCACTGTGATGATGTACTATCAGAGAAAAGAGTCACTGTGATGATGTACTACCAGAGAAAAGAGTCACTGTGATGATGTACTACCAGAGAAAAGAGTCACTGTGATGATGTACTATCAGAGAAAAGAGTCACTGTGATGATGTACTATCAGAGAAAAGAGTCACTGTGATGATGTACTGTCAGAGAAAAGAGTCACTGTGATGATGTACTATCAGTGAAAAGAGTCACTGTGATGATGTACTACCAGAGAAAAGAGTCACTGTGATGATGTACTATCAGAGAAAAGAGTCACTGTGATGATGTACTATCAGAGAAAAGAGTCACTGTGATGATGTACTATCAGAGAAAAGAGTCACTGTGATGATGTACTATCACAGAAAAGATTCACTGTGATGATGTACTATCACAGAAAAGAGTCACTGTGATGATGTACTATCAGAGAAAAGAGTCACTGTGATGATGTACTACCAGAGAAAAGAGTCACTGTGATGATGTACTATCACAGAAAAGAGTCACTGTGAAGATAAACTATCAGAGAAGAGAGTCACTGTGATGATGTACTACCAGAGAAAAGAGTCACTGTGATGATGTACTACCAGAGAAAAGAGTCACTGTGATGATGTACTACCAGAGAAAAGAGTCACTGTGATGATGTACTACCAGAGAAAAGAGTCACTGTGATGATGTACTACCAGAGAAAAGAGTCACTGTGATGATGTACTACCAGAGAAAAGAGTCACTGTGATGATGTACTATCACAGAAAAGAGTCACTGTGATGATAGCTAATTTCTTAATATTTGTTTTTCAATTGTACCACAAATCATCACTACGAAGTGAAAAGTTAAATATTGATAATGATATTTAATATTATTAAAAAAAATGATCAATACTGGCGTTAAATGTAGATTTTAATATTATTCTAAAGAGAGTTTCATAACAGGCAGCTGTGAGTCTGGAAAGCTGCTGTTAATTAGATTCAGTTGTCAGGCACTTAGACTGGAGATCTCTTACGATTCCAACCCACGCACAGATACCGTGATTGAGAGACAGAAATAAATGGTTGATAGGGGCAAAGACTAGGGTTGTGACATTTTGTAAAAAATATGCTCTAAAAATATAAATTCCATGTAATCCTAAGCGCGACATGAAAAATATTGTGTAGAACCCTTCTAGTTTAGCGATAGGAAGTTCCAATACCCTAAATTTTGATGTCGTTTATAACATTCATGGAGTTTATAGTTTTAAGAGCATATTTGTCACAACCCTGGTAATGACAGAGATGGAGATGATAATGACAGAGATGGAGATGATAATGACAGAGATGGAGATGATAATGACAGAGATGGAGATGACAACCCCCTTAATTATAAGTTTATTATTAGAAAATAAAATTACAATCAAAGAATAGGGATTCAAATATAAAAGAAAAACTAAGCCAACTGGTAGTCTAATAGACTAATGTTTGCCTTCACACTTGCGTTTCTCAACGTCACCTTAAAAAAAATGCTCATTGTAAAAAGTTTAGCTATAGTTGATTTTAATGGATGCCTTCACACTTGAGTTTTTTTCTCCAGCATGTTTTCTAACGCAAGTGTGAAGGGCTCCGTTAAAATCAATTGTAGCTAAACTTTTTGCCATGACCATTTTTTCTAACGCGGCGTTGAGAAACGCAAGTGTGAATGGGGAGTGGTATCGTGTTCAAAGGAAGATTACCGGTAAAGGCTGCTTCACACATCACCGATATCCGTCCGGGACGTCACCGGTCAGTGATTTTTTATCACTGAGAGGAGCCGGTACTGTGTGAATGTGTCCGTTGAAATTAAAGTAACGATATATTTTTTCACTGACACCGAATCACTGACCGGTGACGTGCCGGACGGATATCGGTGATGTGTGAACCAGCCTTAAGAGGTATAGGCCTAGTTAACACTAGCCGTTTTTAACTCCGCGGAAAAAAATTTCTACTTAAAATGTGTTCGCATTTGCGTTTTTTAATGGTTGAAGGAAATATTTAAAGTGATATTCCCTTCAGCGATAAAAAAAGCGCTAGTTCGAATTCATTTTGAGAAGAGCTTCTTTTCCGCGGTGTTAAAAAAGACACAAGTGTCAAGCGGGGCATAAGATGGTAATAGGTATCGGTTTACGATAATTAGAGAAAAAAAATAAAGTTACAAAAATATCAATAGGATTTGCAAGCAGAATTATGAATGAATAATAATTATGAAAGCCTTGTATTTAAGATACAGACTACTACATAAATATATTTCTTATTATAGTAAGCTCATTTAATTTGAAAATCGAGCATACTTCTTTGGGGGATAGGGTAAAGTCATTTGAAGAGTCCAGAAAAATATATCTTTAATTGTACCCGGTGTACTAACCTGGGAGTTTCTCTCATTGGAGTCTACATACTGAGCAACTGTACCCGGTGTACTAACCAGGGAGTTTCTCTCAATGGAGTCTACATACTGAGCAACTGTACCCGGTGTACTAACCAGGGAGTTTCTCTCATTGGAGTCTACATACTGAGCAACTGTACCCGGTGTACTAACCAGGGAGTTTCTCTCATTGGAGTCTACATAATGAACAACTGTACCCGGTGTACTAACCAGGGAGTTTCTCTCATTGGAGTCTACATACCGAGCAACTGTACCCGGTGTACTAACCAGAGAGTGGGGGAGAATGGGGGTTTTCCCCTCTATATTTGACTTTGAGTAATACAAGAAAAAGAACTCAATAAAGGAGTCATTTCGTCGTAGCCAGACAATTTCTTCCAATTTGGATTCAATGAAATCCAAGTAAGTAAAAAGATCGACTGGCATTTTATTTGCAAGTCGTAGGCTTTATTGACTCGATATCAAATTATATGTAGAAGGTAAATAATGGTATCAGAAAGTATGTCAGAGGTTTGATGATTTTAATATGGGTTCAATATCTGATAGAACAAACAGAAAAGAGAAAATTATATTAAGAAAGAATCTATTTGTTTCACATCAGGAATTGAACCTGAGATTTTTTATAGGCTTATAGCAAGCCAGAACTGTAAACCAAACGGGTCTCAGAAAACTCGGTCTCAGTTTATAATGGTGTTATTGAAGAACAATAATAGAAAAAGTTGAAATTATGAGTACTAAAATGTGTAGTTTATTTATTAAAAGTGGATAACATCATTAACGGTTGTAAAATGATACGTAACATTAGTAATTTTGACATGTTTTGACATTTATTAATTTTGGACTTGGAATATTCGGTCTTAGGTATAAATAAAACAAGAAATTAGATGTATAAGGGGGCGTGCCAGCCCTCGAACCCCCCTGCCAGGTCATTAAACAATCATGAAGTGTACAGTATGTACAACAAACTAGCGGATACAGCAAACTACATAACGGTCATTTTAGTTCTGAGTTCATTTATAATTCTGAAACCCAAATTTCAAAACCGAATATTTCGAGACCGAAAGTTCCGGCCCCCAAACCAAACACTATTTATCCTCTAAATTGACTATCTTCTAAATTGACTATTTATCATCCTCTAAATTGACTATTTATCATCCTCTAAATTGACTATTTATCATCCTCTAAATTGTCTATTTATCATCCTCTAAATTGACTATTTATCATCCTCTAAATTGACCATTTATCCTCCTCTAAATTGACTATTTATCCTCCTCTAAATTGACTATTTATCCTCCTCTAAATTGACTCTTTATCCTCCTCTAAATTGACTATTTATCATCCTCTAAATTGACTAGCTTCTAAATTGACTAGCTTCTAAATTGACTATTATTTTGTAAATTGACTATTTATCATCCTATAAAATTGAATTATATTATCAATTTTACCATTATCTGATTTTAATTATCCTACAACGTACTCCACCAGTTAGCTCGTTCCCCCATTTTTCAGACTGTTCATTTCTCTAGCTAAATTAGCACATAGGTTTCAAGAGCAGCAGATTGGTTGGTTTAATCAAGAGAATTATCCTGAGGCTGAAATATATCAGTTTGAATTGCCCACAGGAACAACTACTGATTGGTTCGTACCATTTCTATTTTCTTCTCCAGAACGTGTAAGATTAAATTGAGACAATCTTCTAGCTAGTAAATAAATGCTGGTTACGTTTCTTTTCAAGAAATACTTACTTGAGAGATTTGATTTATTGTCATGAGTAGGGTTTTGACAATATGCTCTTAAAATCGTAGATCCCAAAATTATCATAGACGAAACGAAATGAAATGGTATTAAATACTATATACCGCTGGTGTAGAACCATTCAATAGTGTTTAATTCTCTCCGTCCATAGTATTTTCGGGATCTATGATTTTAAGAGCATATTGTCACAATCCTAGGACTCATAAGCAATACCGGAAAGTATTATTAATTACTAGGGTTGTGACAATATGCTTTTAAAATCATAGATCTTGAAAATATTATAGACTGATAGAATTAAAGAGTATTGGATCGTACTACACCAGCGTTATATAGTATTCGATACCATTTCCTTTCGTCTATGATATTCTTAGGATCTATGATTTTAAAAGCATATTGCGACAACCCTATTGATAACAAAGATATTGATAGTCAAACTTACTTAAAAGATGAGATTATTTTAGAAATTCTATCTTAATCGAATTTACATTTTTTCCAGATTCATGTTATATTTGAGCATGATTTACTTAATGATAAGCTTACTTATCATTGAGTAAGCCATAATTTGAGTAGTTTTATATGCCGAAACTTAAATAGGTTTTTACAGTGAAATATGGCTGCACAGTTAAAAAAAAATGATATCTGGTTAATAACATTGAATAAGAAAATAAATGGATTAATATATTTGAACATTTGCGAAGGTGATTTAGAGTTCCATGTTTATAGTTTTCACTGCACATTTTATTTTAAAACAAGCACCGAATGTATTCACTAAACCTTAGTTTCGAAATCAGAACAAAACCATCGTGCAATGATTAAAGATGTTAAATAACCATTTTGATTTTTAGAAAAATGAATGTATTGAATTAATGATGTTAACGCCTGTTTACACAAAGGACATTTAACTGTGTCGAAACAAAACTTAGTACAAAGGATTGGAAAAAGCAGTCAAAAAAGAAAGCGATTCCGTGAATAAAGTCCCCTACCACCACAAGTCAGTGACAATGCTCTTGGATGCAGGATACTCTGTAAATATAGGTACCGTACTCACGGAGGGAGGAGGAAAATGAAGAGGTGATAGTAAATGAAGCCTACGAGTCTACCTAACACCAATATTCATGGAAAATGAAGAGCTGATAGTAAATGAAGCCTATGAGTCTACCTAACACAAAATCTAAGACCTAATAGTTGAAGAGCATAAATCTAACGCTATCCTCTAAATCTGCAAGTAACGTTAAAAAAAATATATTTTAAAATGAAAATAAAAGACCATCTATTATATTAATCACAGCTGGGAATTTAATTTATTTTCATAATCCATTATAATAATTAATTATAGTAAAACCTATAATGATTAAAATGAATATAAAAAGTATACTTCATTAAAGATAAATTTTAATAGTCTATTCTAAAAAAGTTTTACAAGCTTGGTAGGTTCCTAATTTAAAGAAGACCAGTCGTAGTTCATAAAAATGGACAAAAAATTGAATATGGTAAAATTGATACTAAAAGAACTGTTTAAAAGAAACACTAAAATTTAAATATTAGCAACTTAATCAATAGCTGTCGTAGGTAAATTTGTTCCACAGGTAAAATTAGCCCACAGGTAGAGTCTATCCCCAGATTGGCATAAGCAGCAGTGCTAGAAAAAGTATGGTGTTCCACAGAAGAAACGGACCAATCTCTGCCACCGGGAAAGGCAAGTCTGAAAAAAAATAGAAACTTAACGATAAGATAACCAAGACTTACGTAGTAGGTTGAAGGCAGTCTTCAATTACATGGAGACATTCTTGTTCTTTCCTGGGGTGTTCTATCACTACCTAGTTGGCACCTCTTATACACACTCCAGAGAAAGAACAAGAATGTCGAATGTAATTAATAATGGAAAATACGCTTTATTTCAACACTCGCAGTACCAGGAAAGTGGGTGGTGTCGTATGTCTTGGACCACTCTTCATTAAAAACTAAAATCTATAAAATTAAAAAGGCAATCTCAAAATGATTAAAATCAATTTTTCGTTATCTATTTTCATTTATATTCAAATATTAAAAATTGTTCAATCGAATTTGATAATAAATTAAAAAAAAAATAGTCCTAGTATTTATTCCAATAGATATCGAAAATATTAGTAGACTTGGTAATAAAATTATCAAAAGTTATTACAATATTATAGATCTCGTTCAATAGAATTTCATATCAATTTTTAAATAGATTCACGGTATTTTTTATTATATTTATAATTTAATATTACAAAATAGATATATTTCTATTTAAAATCACTTAATACATTTCCTAAATTTAATTAGTTCAATCAAAGCAATTAGACATTAACTGTCCAAATAAACTGACATGATTGTCCACTAAATTTGGTTCGTGAAAATTGTTCTACGAACCATCGATGTTAACCTTTGTTGACGCTAAATCGTAGCAACTCGGCCAGAGTGCCAAATAGTTAATTATATTTATGTAATACACATTTAGAAAATAATAAGATACATATTATTCAATTCTAAATGCTTCTTATTCAATTTATAAACTTTTCAAAAAAGTTTCATTTTGACTGGAATTCTAAAGTTGTACAAGTTTTTCCAAGAAAAAAATAGCAGACCCGAATCTAAATATTCAAAAAAAGATAAGTTAAACCAACTTGAATCAATCATTTAACCTCAATTGAAAAAATGGCCTTCAATTTAGGGTTAAACAAAGATTAACAAACGCTACAAATTACTGGATAAAAACGAGTTCAAGCAACAATCAAATAAATAATTACTATACAAAATTATAAATATAATTACTGGTATACTCAGTATACACAAACATATTTAAAAATCATTATGAACTTGATTAGGTCTCTTAATTTCAAACGGGCGGTTTTCACATGCTGCAGCAGCAAAGAAAATGGTGCATGAAAAAAAAATGCTAAAAAGTAAAAAAAAACCTAGCGTGAAATAGAACTGAAGGACCCTTACGCGTTAAATAAAAATTTCTCCAGAAATGCTTTTAATTTGTAGAGCGAAGGTTATGTAACATATCACATTTAACAGAAAGGAAATTGATGAAGTATTCGCTTTGTAATTAATTATTTAAGAAATATTACATTCAATGTCCACATTTCTAATAAATTAAATAGAAGAACAAGAGAGCCTTAAAAACTTTATCTCTTATTGTCGTACATTTAATGGTCATTTTGCATTTAGTGACCCTATAAGGCACAAATATTTTTAGGGTAACGGTATTTAGGTAACGGTATAGTTTCCAATTTATAACATGTCTCGGTTTTATGATGGTTGGGTATTTTCGAATGGTTTTCTCCTTTGCTTATAAAATCAGAAAATAGTACCAAACCTACACAGAACAACTTACATAATCGTACATAGAGTACGATTGATACTATTCACTTACCAATTCTAGTTGCATCATTCCTCTGAATTTCACGTCCAAGCATTCCCATCACAATCAGAAGTAACACCAGCCATGAAAGAAACATTCTGGCATTTCTTTGGAGCGATCCAGACCTATCTTTATGATCATCGGAAGCTCTAACAACCTCTACAGAGTTTTCAGAAGCTTTAAGACTTGTGAGAGATCTTATTTTAACCACAGGTCTTCTTACTATTTCAGCATAGGTAGGAATCGAGTCGCCTTGGTTTGTAGAAACTTGTGGTCTGTTAATATGGAGTGCCTGATCAGGAATCGAAGATGGAGTTTCCTGGACGTTGCGTTCCCTACTAGCAACGGAAAGTTGCATTAACTCATTATATTCAATAATATCAAGGTCGTTACGAAATGACCGACAGGAAACCGTAGGTGCTAGACCATTATTAGAAACGATAAGTGTTCGATCTTCTCGACAACTTCGACAAACACGACGCGTCCGACGACTTCGACAAACACGACGCGTACAATGATGTAGACAAACTCTATGCATCCAACAACTTCGAGAAACACGACGCGTCCGACAACTTCGACAAACACGACGCGTCCGACAACTTCGACAAACACGACGCGTCCGACAACTTCGACAAACACGACGCGTCCGACAACTTCGACAAACACGACGCGTCCGACAACTTCGACAAACACGACGCGTCCGACAACTTCGACAAACACGACGCGTCCGACAACTTCGACAAACACGACACGTCCGACAACTTCGACAAACACGACGCGTCCGACAACTTCGACAAACACGACGCGTCCGACAACTTCGACAAACACGACGCGTCCGACAACTTCGACAAACACGACGCGTCCGACAACTTCGACAAACACGACGCGTCCGACAACTTCGACAAACACGACGCATCCGACAACTTCGACAAACACGACGCGTCCGACAACTTCGACAAACACGACGCGTCCAATGATGTAGCCAGACTTGACGCGTCCGATGATTTCGACAAACCCTATGCATCCGACAACTTCGAGAAACACGACGCGTCCGATGATGTAGACAAACACGACGCGTCCGATGATGTAGACAAACACGACGCATCCGATGATGTAGACAAACACGACGCGTCCGATGATGTAGACAAACACGACGCGTCCGATGATGTAGACAAACACGACGCGTCCGATGATGTAGACAAACACGACGCGTCCGATGATGTAGACAAACACGACGCGTCCGATGATGTAGACAAACACGACGCGTCCGATGATGTAGACAAACACGACGCGTCCGATGATGTAGACAAACACGACGCGTCCGATGATGTAGACAAACACGACGCGTCCGATGATGTAGACAAACACGACGCGTCCGATGATGTAGACAAACACGACGCGTCCGATGATGTAGACAAACACGACGCATCCGATGATGTAGACAAACACGACGCGACCGATGATGTAGACAAACACGACGCGTCCGATGATGTAGACAAACACGACGCGTCCGATGATGTAGACAAATACGACGCGTCCGATGATGTAGACAAACACGACGCGTCCGATGATGTAGACAAACACGACGCGTCCGATGATGTAGACAAACACGACGCGTCCGATGATGTAGACAAACACGACGCGTCCGATGATGTAGACAAACACGACGCGTCCGATGATGTAGACAAACACGACGCGTCCGATGATGTAGACAAACACGACGCGTCCGATGATGTAGACAAACACGACGCGTCCGATGATTTAGGCAAACACGACGCGTCCGATGATTTAGGCAAACACGACGCGTCCGATGATTTAGGCAAACACGACGCGTCCGATGATTTAGACAAACATGACGCGTCCGATGATTTAGACAAACATGACGCGTCCGACAACTTCGACAAACACGACGCGTCCGACAACTTCGACAAACACGACGCGTCCGACAACTTCGACAAACACGACGCGTCCGACAACTTCGACAAACACGACGCGTCCGACAACTTCGACAAACACGACGCGTCCGACAACTTCGACAAACACGACGCGTCCGACAACTTCGACAAACACGACGCGTCCGACAACTTCGACAAACACGACGCGTCCGACAACTTCGACAAAGACGACGCGTCCGACAACTTCGACAAAGACGACGCGTCCGATAACTTCGACAAACACGACACTTGCTATCATCTCGAGAATCACAAATACGATGTGTCCGTTCATCTTTACCTAGGCGACGCTTCCGATCACCTCGAATAACGCAACGCTTCCGATCACCTCGAATAACGCAACGCTTCCGATCACCTCGAATAACGCAACGCTTCCGATCACCTCGAATAACGCAACGCTTCCGATCATCTCGAATAACGCAACGCTTCCGATCATCTCGAATAACGCAACGCTTCCGATCATCTCGAATAACGCAACGCTTCCGATCATCTCGAATAACGCAACGCTTCCGATCATCTCGAATAACGCAACGCTTCCGATCATCTCGAATAACGCAACGCTTCCGATCATCTCGAATAACGCAACGCTTCCGATCACCTCGAATAACGCGACGCTTCCGATCATCTCGAATAACGCGACGCTTCCGATCATCTCGAATAACGCGACGCTTCCGATCATCTCTAATAACGCGACGCTTCCGATCATCTCTAATAACGCGACGCTTCCGATCATCTCGAATAACGCGACGCTTCAGATCATCTCGAATAACGCGACGCTTCCGATCATCTCGAATAACGCGACGCTTCCGATCATCTCGAATAACGCGACGCTTCCGATCATCTCGACGAATACGACGCTTTCGATCATTACGAGACATACGACTTGTCCGATCAATAGGTCTCCAATCATCATCGTCGACACAATGTTTTGTTTTATCACGACCAGCACGAAGGAACGGATCATTACTAATATCACGAATTCGGGAGAGTTCTTGGTCATAGAGGGATTCAAGAGATTCCTGGTCGCTGGGTGATTCAAGAGGTGGCCAATCGTTGGAAAATTTAAGCGGTTGCAAATAGTCAGGAAAATTTTCTGGTTTCCAAACGTGAAGAAGGGGACATTTGTTCGTTGATTCATGATCTGTATCGTAGCCCTGGTCAGTATGATCGGTATCACAACCCTCATCTTTCTGGTCAACATTACAGGTATCATTACCCTTGTCAGCAGGTTCTGTATCATCATCCTGGTCAGCAGGTTCTGTATCATCATCCTGGTCAGCAGGTTCTGTATCATCATCCTGGTCAGCAGGTTCTGTATCATCATCCTGGTCAGCAGGTTCTGTATCATCATCCCGGTCAGCAGGTTCTGTATCATCATCCCGGTCAGCAGGTTCTGTATCATCATCCCGGTCAGCAGGTTCTGTATCATCATCCTGGTCAGCAGGTTCTGTATCATCATCCTGGTCAGCAGGTTCTGTATCATCATCCTGGTCAGCAGGTTCTGTATCATCATCCTGGTCAGCAGGTTCTGTATCATCATCCTGGTCAGCAGGTTCTGTATCATCATCCTGGTCAGCAGGTTCTGTATCATCATCCTGGTCAGCAGGTTCTGTATCATCATCCTGGTCAGCAGGTTCTGTATCATCATCCTGGTCAGCAGGTTCTGTATCATCATCCTGATCAGTATCTAAATTTTCATCACTATTCTCTTCAATATATTCAGTTATCTTCATATTTAAAAGTTGAAATGTTTCTATTTAAAATCTAGAATATATAATCAGGCGAGTAATTAAAAATTTCTCAAACGAAAATTGAAAATATGTTCGGTTCAAAAGTATTGATTATAGAGCTTTAACAATTCAGAATTAGTACAAGTAGAGTCACACATGTAAATTGCGTTTTTTTTTAACTTTTAGTAACTTTTCTCAATGAAGTCTAACAACTTCTTCTGAACTAAATTTATATTAAAATGTTGAACATCAAAAGAAGCTCAATGCAACAGTGGTCTTTAAACCTCAAAATCAATTTAAACATAATGTTTTTTAAACATAAATAAATCATGAAATTACATTGCGCATCTTTTGAATTTTGATATACAACATTTCAATTTAATTATTGGGTTCAGCAGGATTTAGAGGGCTGCAATTTGCTTGTGTGAGACTATGACTTTTGTTTTTGTATTTCGAGGAAGTACCTAGTCACCGTACAACAATTCATCTAATTCACTCTAGATGCATTAGAATGTAATTAGGATATTTATTTTAGAGTTAATAACTTACAGCAAATAGGAATTAAGGATGTTTGGGTAATTTCAATTGTATCTAAATTCAAATATGTTGTAAATGCTATTATAACTAAAACATTAGAAGTAATAAAATAAATAACATGTCAAGACTGTAAACAATTCTTAAATCAAATAACAAAAGTTCTGGGATCATAGAAGGTCACTCCTTCTGGGATGGTTAGTGCCTTATTGTGCACTATAGCAAATGAAGTATTCATTCATGAAAAAATATTAAATTTAACTTTTATTCATAACACTAACGGATATTGAAAACCAGTTCAGTTTCAACAGACCGAAATAAACGATCGCACACCACAAACCTACAGTGGAAAAAATTGGGAGATTTTTAACGAGCTTTAGTGGTATTTTATAATAAATATCCAAATTAATATAGGTAGGTAGGTACCAAAAAGTTTCTGATTCACTACCTAGTATCTATAGAATATAGGTAGATGTACTTAATGAAACTCGACTAGGCTAGGCTAATCGCTATCGACTGGTTCTAAATTTTCAATCATATAAGAAAACGTAAAGAAATATTTTGAGTATATCCAAGATACCTCCACGATTCTACCTAGGTACTTGCAAGCAGCATGGATACCAATAACTAATCAAAATGTTGAGTTAGGTTTTTTCTTATATGGTCAAAAATGTTGAACTGTCTGATAAATCGTAACCTACGCTATACGGTTTTCATATCATTTGTGTTATTTTACTTTAATTTCAAGTAGTCATCTAACAAAATGTATAGTAAAATCAACAGAACGAACCTGTTTGAATATTCAAAACATGAGAACTAATAAATGTGTAAGAAATTAATTAATGAATAGGTCTCTAAAGATTTACAAAAAATACTTATTTATCCTCTATCGCCTATTAAGTGTTGCTTGATTCAAATATAAGCCAATGCTTAGAATTTCAATAGGCAGGTATATTTCAAGAGATGATTATTATTTAGATACTATAGAATAAGATTATAAAAAAATCGTAAAGTACGAGAAATAAGGAATGATGAACAATGAACATAACAGGTAATAAATAGAGCAATAATCTAATATTCATTAAAAAGTCACTAACAAATCCTTCTATTCGTACTTTTATTTGTTTTCTTCAAATATTTTCTTCAGTATTTTAAATATGCTTCATTAGAAAGTTTTCTATGTACAGGGTGACAATTAATTACGGGAGAAAAGTCAACCTCTGTAACTTTAACAATGTTATTGTCACAATAAAAACAAATAAATTATTTTAAAGGTGAGAAGGGGAAGTTTTATAAGTATGTACGCTTCAGTTTCGAAATTAGAGATCTTAAGATCTCTAGCTGCCTCTAGCTGTCTTCAAACATTTTTGCATTTTCTCAAGATCCGCGCTGTCTGCATTATAACTCGGCATTAATCTTTTGAATTTCTGCTGTTATTTTGTTCTTATGATCTTGTAGTAAAATGGGTTTGTAGCAATAAACTCTGTTTTCTTCCTAAATTAAATATCCCCAAAAAGAATAAGTTTGCAGGTGTAAGATCTGGAGAACGTGCAGGACCTGTCTACGTCGCAAAATCCTGATAAAAAGAAGAAGACGATGATTTTCATCAGAATCACTAGTTGGACTGCGAACACTGAAAGTCAATCGATTGTTGTTCTTATACGAAGATTTCTAAACCAATTGATTTCAAGATTATGGTTGCCTTAATCTATTCTCTTCATATTTACTGTTTAATATTTCCCCAAAGGGGTAAGTCGTCCAAAATATACTATATCAATTTTATAAAGTTATTTACATTATATTTTTCTTATTCACTACAGTTTTTCATGTATTTATAATAGTTTATTTCATTATTTGTATTTTTAGTTGTACCAGTGCTATTTTCACTACATGCACGCTATTTTCCTTTCCATTTAACGATCTATTATTATATCACGAAGCCATAAAATACATGAAATTAAGTAAATTTTAAATTGAAATAGACTAATCTTATTAATCTCCAGGCTCTGGAAAAAAATGAGTTTATTACATAATATTTTAGAACTAAGGTCTAGGATTATTATTCTGCAAACAGCTTACAATTCTGTTCAGCATATATTTTATTATTTGCTTTTAAAGTTTTTAATACTCTGTGAGCAAGCAACCTGAAGCTGAAGAAGAAGATTGTACACTCTTAGTTTTGATTTCAAATTTGACTTTTATAAACAAACAATGCTTTTTCGGCCTTCGTTTAAGATATTAATATTGTTTCCTAAAGTATATAAACGTTTCTATAATAAGTTTATCCAATTTTATACCTTTACAATATTTAATGGATTTATTATACCTAATATCTATCTATATAGTTGACAATCAAAATAAATGTTATGTGGGTTACATTCTTTTTCTTATGACTGAAAATTAGCAAGTAGGAAGTAAAATAGGTATTGTAGAGTTTTGATTATAAAATCTTTAAAAACCTATGGAATTGAAAATATCCTATCAAATTTCATGGAGTTAGCAGCAAAAGGAAAAGAAACATTAGCCTTATGGATTAAAGCAATAAAAAAAATTGCTTGGAGGGGACCTTTAGAGTAAACTTATTAATTAAAAATATTCATTATCTGTATCATTTTACGTTAATTTTTCGTTTTGTTTTCTATGTTAGCGCCGATAGAAATTTTCTATAAAAAGTAGCTATAACTATGCTAATTGTAATTAAATTTACAGGTTCAGCCTGGTTAACGATTTTTCTCAATATTTCGCTCAATTACCATTTTATTCATTGAAAATAAAAGAAGAACACATACCCAGCTTTAAAATCATTAATCCTGCAATATAAAGAAAATAAATCATAAAAAATAAAATTATCATACACACAAGTTCAAACATCATGTAATTAAATTTAAGTTTTATATTTTTTTTCTGTGGAAAATGTAAAATTCATCTACAAATATTAGTTTTTCTTTCTATTGCATGTCTGATTCACCTTAGACTGAAAACACACACAAAAAAACGATATACACTGAAAAAAAGAGCACGATACGAATTGCGATTTAAAAATTCGCGTTCAAGAATTTAGCACAATAATCTATTAAATATGATTGTCAATAGGTAAAGTAATTTTCGAGTATTAATTCGGATGGCTCGATGAATTTCCGATAATGTAGGAAAAAAAAGTAATGATTATTATCTAAATTTTAATTTATTGAGTATAATCGTATCTGTTTGAATAATGAATACCAAATTAAATAAAAAATGAATAATAACTGTTATATAATTTTTCCTATCTGATCGAAATGTGGTACCGTCCTGTATAAGTGTAAATCGGCACATGCCCTAACTTTTTCCATAATTTAGTATATTTTGCCGAAAGTACCAGTTGGTCAGTCACAGTGTCAGTGTTCAGTGCTGATGTCAAAGCAATACTGGGGGACCAATAACCTGTAACCAGTGTTATAATTTTCTCACAATGTCTGAAGGTGAACGTACTGTACAATATTGGAATGATAGATGGGTTGCTGGTAAATCAGGTTAGTACAGGATTGTTCGAATAGTCAATAGGGTATAACGGAATCTTATTTGGTGGCAATATCATAATCAGGCTAAATCAGCCAACATATCTGGGACCTGGGGGCTGGCGCCGGGACCACCGAAATTGACCGAATTAAAATTGAAATTTATACAGTCATAATTCAATTTATATTATATAGAGCTTTCCATGTTAATAATGTTGTAGAGCCAGTCTGCATAATATGGATCATTTTTGATTTTTCCAAGACTCTCAGAGCCTCAGACTCTGCGGGAGTTTTTGATTGAATTTTAGAAATTGGAGAACTCTGCGGGAGATCTTGAATTAATTCCTATTCTACCATTAATTTAGCTGCGGGAGATTCTGACCAGACAGCCAGTCTGCAGAATATGGAACATTTTTCTAAGACTCTCTGCGGGAGTTTTTGAATGAAATTTTAGAAATTGGAGATCTCTGCGGGAGATTTTGAATTAATTCCTATGTTACCATTAATTTAGCTGCGGGAGATTTTGAATTAATTCTTATGTTACCATTAATTTAGCTGCGGGAGATTCTGAATCTGTTGCTGAGAGTCAGAGAGTAGCTCTCTCTGAAATTAAAGTCTCTGCGGGAGAAGAGACACATTCTGCAGACTGGCCAGACAGCAGGAACTGGCCAGGGTGGAAAAATAACTCTCTTCTGATTGACTAGTAACTCTGGAGTCTGTTAGAGATTCATCCTAAAGACAACTCTGCAGAAACTCCAGTCTGCAGAAACTGGTTAAGTGTTCGTAGAGATCTCTTAATCTGTTCGTAGCAAAATTAATGTAAATATAGGAATTAATTCAGAAGTGTTCGTAGCAAAATTAATGTAAATATAGGAATTAATTCAAAATTGTTCGGAGAGAATATCCCAAATATCTCACATATTCTGCAGACTGGCAGAAACTTCACATTATTTCTTTTAACTATGTAAAAATTAGTTCTATACCAGACTGCAGGAACTGGTAAAACTGTTCTCCAAAAAATCCTCTATATTGGCTTCTGTTCTCAGTAAAATACATGCCAGACTGGAAAACATAAATTCTAACAGAGTTACTCCTAACTTCATGCATTCCCATAAGTGATGTTTATCATCACAACAAGCCCAATTGTGAAGCATAATGACTTATTTTACATTAGTTTTCACTGCGGAGTTGAAATTTATATAATAATTTACTGATTTCTGCATTTTATAGGGTTAAAATGAGTAATTTTTGTTCATTCTAAATTCCTAACAGAGTTACTAGTCAATCTGAAATGAGTTATTATTCCACTCTGGAATACATGTATACATAGGAGGAAATTATGGATTGTTCGCACAGAAAATGTTAGAAATGTCCCATATTCTGCAGACGGGGTTCTATATATTTCATAATATTTGAAAAAATTGAACTCTGCCTGCTATACATGCTTTACTAATATTAAACACTAGTAAACAGGGTTAATCATTAATAAACTCAGCGGTAGAGTATTCATGAGTAACTCTGTCTGAATTTGAGTTTTCCACTCTGGGGAACTGGTAAAGTGTTCTCCAAGAAATCCTCTATTTTGGCTTCTGTTCTCAGTAAATTACAAGTAAATATAGGAGGAAATTAAGGATTGTTCGCACAGAAAATGTTCAAAATGTCCCATGTTCTGCAGACTGGGATTCTGAATCTGCTGCTGAGAGACTGCCAGACTGTATTTCATGGTAAATTCCACCGACTTGTCGGTGGAATTTTTCTCCATTGAAAATAATATTATGGCAAAGTCAGTGGATTTTTAGCTATTTATTCTTATGTTACCATTAATTTTCGGTGGAAAAATGGGTAAAATGTTGGTGGATCAGCCAAATTACTGGAAATTTATGGTGGATTTTCTCAGCTCTTTCAAAAAGTCAGTGGAATTTTGTGCACCAAATACAGACTGGAGAGACTGATAGTCAGAGAGCCAGTCTGAAGAATATGGGACATTTTTAACATTTACTGTGCGAACAATCCTTAATTTCCTCCTATATTTACATGTATTTTACTGAGAACAGAAGCCAAATTAGAGGATTTCTTGGAGAACACTTAACCAGTTCCAGTTTGTATATGGTGCACTGAACTCCTGACTTTTTCAATAATTTGAGAAATAGCTGCCAACATTTTTCATCAATTTGTCTAGTCCTCCAACATTTTTCCAGTTTCTCCTCCAAAAATTAATGGTAATATAGGAATTAATAGCTAAATATCCTCTGACATTGCAGGAATTTTTTTATTGGAGAAATTGAATGTCTCCCGAGATAATAGATATCATTGGAATTTACCACCAAATACAATCTGGAACCAGTTCCTGCAGTCTGGTCAGAGAGTAGCTCTCTCTCAAATTAAAGTCTCTGCGGGAGAAGAGACACATTCTGCAGACTGGTTGTAGAGTATGTCGGTACTTGGTTATAGCCAATTAATTTAAATTGGCCAATGGCTTAGATTTCAAATTGTCAATAATTTATAATCTGAACAATCTGAGAGAAATCTGAATTTCTCTTCAAAATGGCCAAAAATCTCAAAATTCTCTCCACTAATTAGGGTACTTATGCAATTATCGTTCAAAGTCAGCGGTCTCCAAATTTATCCATTTACAACTTCTCTCGAACAGATGTGTGTTGCTAACTATACATTACGGAATCTATAGAGATGCAAAATGCTATTTCTCGAATCAGATTAGCAAATATTGCTGTGAATTATTTTTCAAAGCAATGTATAATTATCAACGAAAAATGGTGGTATTTAACAGTACTCGTAAAGTTTGAAGTTCTTAAAGAGAATAAGAGATCATCGTACAGTATACAGTTTGTACGAAACGGATATCGTACAGCTATTTTTCCGTTTATTATAAAGAATTCAAGACATTTTGTATTTCCATTAAATGTTATTATTTTAACATATTGTAAAGCATAAACAACCATTTTTATTGATGTACAAATAACTGTAAACTAAATTTAAATATGTGATCATCGTACACTTGTATTAGTTTCTATGAAGGTAATTAAAACACAATTAATATACCTATGTAAAACATGTAGATATATTCGATAGGAATATTATTTAGTATTTATAAAATAAAAAGTATAAGTAAAATATCACATCCTTCAGACCAGAATAAAATTGCATCCTCATCAATATCAAATAATAATGCCAAACATTTGTTAGTGAATTCTTTGAACTACATTTCACGGTTTAAATCAGAACATATTTATTTAAAGTTTTTCCTGCCTGTCTGTTGAAACAAAATTAAATAACTAAACGTGTTACAGAAATAATTATTACATTATTTTCTTCTTCATAGACTGCTTTTCTTTGGTCATGCACTTTTGACATATGAATTCAAATTCTTTCAATTGTGCGGGAGTCATCTTTTCAATTGGTCCAGATAAACAGGTTTTATGGTACCAAAGAACACATTCATTGCATCCAACCCAGCGATCACCGATTGACCAATCTTCATTTCCTTCACAAGCAGCACATAAGTTCTTATTAATATCAAACCCCAAATCATCATCGCTTGAATCATCATAGGGAACTGCATCTCTATTTCCCTCTTCTTCATCTTCCTCGATATGACCTTTGTCTACTCTCTTGACTGTCTTCTTCTTAGATCCCATTTTCTTTTTGTCTTCTTTCAGCTGTTCTTTTTCTCGTTTTTTATTTTCCCTTTCTTGTTTCCTACTTTCCTTACCCTCAAGCTCTTTTATCTTCCTTTCTTGTTCTTTTCGCAAACTCGTAAGGTAGTCTTTACCTGTGATGGCTGGAGGAACTTTCGACTTCCTTTTTGTAACCTTCTCAGTTACTTGTGTTTTGTCTGAAATTCTCAAATAATCTTTGAAGGGAGAAAATTCGTAATTATCATAAGTTACAAGACCTCCTGTTGCTCCTGAAGAAGTAGATGGAATTGGACTGGATGAAAATGGTGGGGTTTCATGACTTGTCACTGCTGTCAGAACTGAAGAATCGGAAAAGCTTAAGGTACCAACGATAGAACATGATTTATTTGTCTGTAAGTTGTCAAACTTTGGTTGCAAATTCCGCTCTTTTCTTGAAAGTGTCCTGATCTGAGAAGTATCTGAAACATCCCATAATGACGATTCATCAAAGGTTAGTCACGATGTATCTCCTACCACTCTAATAACAGCAGTTGATTCAGAATTAATATCGAAAACCATAGATATTTCTTCTTGCTGCAGCTCGATCAACTCATTACTTACTGTCTCGGTATTTTCTGTTGAAACAGGAATCACTTCACAATTCATAGCCAGTTGTATTTGGTGATCAGGAGAGTTTACTATCTCACTCTCTTCTATCACATGAACAGTTGTAGCTTCTTCTTCTACAATATCAACTCCTGAATTAGGATCACTTTGTGTCGCATTAGATCCCAACACCATATCAGTAGCAGCTTGTTGAGAATCTTCATCTAAACCTTCCTTTCCAAGCATTTCGTTGACCTCTTTATAAAGTTGCCACAGTTTCCCCAAATTAGAGTTCTCTTCTATATCATATCCTTCTTTAAGTCTGTTGGTGAACAAGGTAATCTGTTCAAGTGATAAAATCTTGTTCATCTTACAAAGTATCATGGCAATGCCAACTTTCTGATTGAAGTTGACATTGAAGTCAATTTTATGCTTTGGAGGCTGAACGTACGTTCTCTGAACTAGCTTAGAATAGTTAACTTGATCAGGATCAAAAGTAACGATTCCAACACTTTTGAATCCAGATATAGCATGCTTCTTTTCGACAGCTTGCTTCCAAGCAGGATCAAAAGCTTTGAAGAAGTTAACTTTAGTTAACTGCATTTGATAGCGATTGCGGAAGTCATCAAGAGCCATGTTCCAAAACTTTTTAAGTGGCCCAAAAACACTAACATCTAACGGTTGCAGCATGTGGCTGGCATGGACTGGGAAACAATATAGTATGATGTCATGGCTCTGACAATACTCTGAAACTCTCAAATTTATATGACACATGTCCATCTAGAAAGAGAATGACTGGAAATTGAACCTTATTGACGATCGATTTATAGAAACAATTAGTAGTCCAAGAAAGAAAGCAGTCTGAATCCATCCATCCATTTGGGGTATAACCAATGCAATAATCCTGCAAGTTCACACCATTCGAGTTAACTTTTGGTGGCTTCTTTGTTGGATAAATTACAAGTGGCTTGCTGTATGTCCCATTTGCTGAAGCACATGCAAGCACCGTTATCTATTCCTTTGTGTCAGGAGTTAATGTAAAGACATTCCGTGATCCTTTCTCGGAAATAATCTTCAATTTTCCGTTTGTACCCTGAAGAGGGAAGCCACTTTCATCACAGTTAAAAATACGGTCACCATTTTCCATCACAAAAAATTCTTTCGCCTTTATTCCATGCTCTTCATCCAAAAACTGATCCAGTCCTTTAAACCAATCTCGAATTCCTTTCTCTGTTATGTAAGAACGTTGAAATCCTAAATTTTCAGGGGTCCTTGTCGAAATATTTGTATGTCTCTTCAAAAAACCATAAATCCAACAGTTGCTAGGTTTATTGTTAGGGAATTTTCGACCTTCTGGAATAATATATCCATTGCCCTCTGCTTCATCTAGGATTTTCTTTACAACATTAGGAATTTCTTTACGAGGTACTCCCCGTCCAATTCGTGTTCTGTGAAGCAGCCAACTCACCAATCGTTTTTCTGGGTCTTCAGTCAAGTAACTATCAGGACCAGGACGTCCTGTAACAAGGGGAACTCTTCCACGCACTTTGTCGCTCAGTGTCATCACCGGAACTCCATATTTTTCTGATGCAGAACGAAAAGTAGACCCATTCTTAACTTCGGCAACAGCATTAATGATGTCATTATTAGTATATTTAGTTTTCTTCCGCCTCGATGCCATCTATAATTAATTAAACAAATAATTATAATATGTACGACAACATAAAATCCATGAATGTTTTGAAGGAATACCGTACATGTTATATTTAAAGATTATTCAGTAAATTAGCATTATTTAGATATTCTAATATCCATAATATTATGAAGACCATTCGTAAATTATTAAAATATATCATGTACATGGTTAAATTCATAATTACGCAATAAAAATTATAGTTATAATGGCTATCAAATAATCTTCCAAGCAAATAGATTGAAATTATTCTTTTAGATACCTAATTATTACGTATGACATCATCTATATATGCATAAATACATTCTATTTCATTCTAGATACTTTATAAAATTGTTAATGTCTTTGAAACTGCTAAAAAAAAACATTTTTCATGAGTAGCTATACGAGTAACTAAAAAGTTTAATATTATCGTACACGGCTGTACGGATAACTCTTTATTCTCATCAAAATGTAATAGGTTATTGTACTATGTATATGGTATCAAATACTTCATCTAAATGACTATAGACGACATTAATCATAGACGAAAAGGTAAACAAACAATATGGTGGTTGGTTTGCGGCAATGAGCTCAGAAATACATTCAAACTTGACTGATGATGTCAGAAGGTTCTGTACCTGTAGTAGCTCACCTAACACACGTGGTATTGCTTATAGTTATAATTAATTTAATACAAGACTCACCGGGTTCAAATTGTTTGTAGATGATAGTATATTAACGAGAGATACTTCTGGAAGTGATGCCGACAGCGTACTGGAGAAATGAATCTATGTAAACGAATCTATGTAAACGAATTTTGGCTGGAAATGTACGATCACTGTTTATGTACGATAATTGCATAAGTACCCTACATGACAACATAGGAATTAATTAGAAAATTGTCGCCGGATAATTCAGGAGATTAATTTCAAATTCAAGGCCTCAAATAGTCGTCAGACCAGTCTGTAGAATGTGTCTCTTCTCCCGCAGAGATTTTAATTTGAGAGAGAGTTACTCTCTGACTCTCAGCAGCAGATTCAGAATCTCCCGCAGCTAAATTAATGGTAACATAGGAATTAATTCAAAATCTCCCGCAGCTAAATAAATGGTAACATAGGAAGTAATTCAAGATCTCCCGCAGAGATCTCCAATTTCTAAAATTCAATCAAAAACTCCTGCAGAGAGTCTTGGAAAAATGTTCCATATTCTGCAGACTGGTCGTCAGACAAAATTCACAACTTCATGCATCTTTTACAAACTGGTGTGCTTATAGCATAGTGTAAGCATACATCCAGTCTGCAGAATATGGAACATTTTTCCAAGACTCTCTGTGGGAGTTTTTGATTAAATTTTAGAAATTTGAGATTTCTGCGGGAGATCTTGAATTAATTCCTATGTTACCATTAATTTAGCTGCAGGAGATTTTTAATTAATTCCTATGCTACCATTAATTTAGCTGCAGGAGATTCTGAAAATGCTGCTTTAAATCAGAGAGTAACTGTCTCTACTCTCTCAAATTAAGATCTCTGCGGTAGAAGAGACACATTCTGCAGACTGGGCAGTGGGCATACATCATACGCATAGGAAAAAATTAGATATTTCTCGCCATTTGCAATTGAAGTGCTCAAAATAAACTTTCACAAACTTTGAAATACAGACTGGCTCTGGTAGCTATAAGCCCCAGACTGCAGGAACTGGTAAAGTTTTCTGCAAGAAATCTGAAATACAGACTGGCTCTGGTAGCTATAAGCCCCAGACTGCAGGAACTGGTAAAGTTTTCTGCAAGAAATCTGAAATCATCTATTTTGGCTTCTGTTCTCAGTAAAATACATGTAAATATAGAAGCAAATTAAGGATTGTTTGCACAGACAATGATAAAAATGTCCCATATTCTGCAGACTGGAATTCCACTGACTTTTTTAAAAACTGATAAAATCCACCATAAATTTCCAGTAATTTGGCTGATCAACCAACATTGTAGTTTGTACCCATTTTTCCACCAAATATTAATGGTAACATAGGAATAAAAATAAATAGCTAAAAATCCACAGACTTTGCAAGAATATTATTTTAAATGAAGATAAATTCCACCAACAAGTCGGTGGAATTTCCCATGGAATACAGTCTGGGGTATAAGAGTGTGTCAGCTAAAGCCACATTGCCAATTAGGTAAGTGTATAACAATGTATTAAGTGTATTTGGTGCACAAATATTGGTAACTGACAGGTAGCTAACATTTGAATTAATAGCTAAAAATCCATCGACTACTGATGAGGGACTATGTCTCGAATTATTTTCTAATAACTTGTTTGTATTTCAGGATGGCACAAATCTGAAGTCAATGAGTATTTGATCAAGAATCACAATCTTCTCTTCCCATCTGAGAGCAAAGGGACTATCTTGGTTCCTCTTTGTGGCAAGTCAAAGGATGTCAACTGGTGAGCAAGTTTTTTAGTATTTCTCAATCATTAGGTAGCTACTTCCATTTTGGATTGGCAGGGTACATTCTGAGTTATTAGATGATTCCACTAATCCACATTTATGAACATATAAAAATAAATAAGAAGAAACCTAATTTAAATCAGCTAAATAACAAGAAACCTAATTTAAATCAGCTAAATAACAAGAAACCTAATTTAAATTAGCTAAATAACAAGAAACCTAATTTAAATCAGCTAAATAACAAGAAACCTAATTTAAATCAGCTAAATAACAAGAAACCTAATTTAAATCAGCTAAATAACAAGAAACCTAATTTAAACTAGCTAAATAACAAGAAACCTAATTTAAATCAGCTAAATAACAAGAAACCTAATTTAAATCAGCTAAATAACAAGAAACCTAATTTAAATCAGCTAAATAACAAGAAACCTAATTTAAATCAGCTAAATAACAAGAAACCTAATTTAAATCAGCTAAATAACAAGAAACCTAATTTAAATCAGCTAAATAACAAGAAACCTAATTTAAATCAGCTAAATAACAAGAAACCTAATTTAAACTAGCTAAATAACAAGAAACCTAATTTAAACTAGCTAAATAACAAGAAACCTAATTTAAATCAGCTAAATAACAAGAAACCTAATTTAAACTAGCTAAATAACAAGAAACCTAATTTAAATCAGCTAAATAACAAGAAACCTAATTTAAACTAGCTAAATAACAAGAAACCTAATTTAAATCAGCTAAATAACAAGAAACCTAATTTAAATCAGCTAAATAACAAGAAACCTAATTTAAATCAGCTAAATAACAAGAAACCTAATTTAAACTAGCTAAATAACAAGAAACCTAATTTAAATCAGCTAAATAACAAGAAACCTAATTTAAACTAGCTAAATAACAAGAAACCTAATTTAAATCAGCTAAATAACAAGAAACCTAATTTAAACTAGCTAAATAACAAGAAACCTAATTTAAACTAGCTAAATAATAAGAAACCTAATTTAAACTAGCTAAATAACAAGAAACCTAATTTAAACTAGCTAAATAACAAGAAACCTAATTTAAAACAAATAACAAGAAAATGTGTAGGCAATAGCCATCCAATAACTTGGAACTTACCTTTATTATCATAGACCCAGTCTGCAAAGCATGCACAATCTGTCTCCAGATATTTAATTTTGGGGGCAATAGGTCTCTAAAGATTTTCAAATTTTTCAAAAAACCATGTAGCTATACCTCAAATCTACTGTAAATATGGGTATTAGCTAATTGGAAAATTGTCACCGGATAATTCAGAAGACTGATTTCAAGGCCATCAGTCGCTGGATAAACTTCATAACTTTACCCATCTTTTGCATACTGGTCATAAACTACCTAATCAATTTGAATATTGATTAACATAAATTGTTGCTAGATTTAATCTCTGACTGATATTACATTATCATTATTTCTTCAGGTAAGGTGAGAGAATTGTTCCTGTATTGAATTAGGTAGCTACTAGTTATCTAATTGTAAGATCATTAATACTACCAGATACTATTTTCTTATACCGAAACTCGAATGAATCTCTAGTTTGAAATCACATGAATGTTTCTCAATTGCAGGCTGTACCAGCAAGGCCATCACGTCATTGGTGTGGAAGGAGTTGAATCAGTGGTGCAAGAATTACTGACTGAAAATGATTTATCTTACGAAGTTGAAGATTTGTCTTGGGGAAAACTCTACCAAGTGAGGAGTTATCTTTTAAAAGTTAAAGCTAGTTTCTTTACCTATAGTAAGTCGTCATCAAGGACACTGTTAGCAATATAGGGACAGTGAGTTCTAAATAGCTACTCTTTAAGACTGTTAACAATATAGGGACACAGTAAGTACTCCAATCTGGTCACTGCTAGCAATATAGGGACACAATAAGTACTCCAATATGGACACTTAGCAATATAGGGACACAGTATGTAGCCCAATGAGGACACATTTAGCAATATAGGGACACAGTATGTACTCCAATCAGGACACTTAGTAATATAGGGAGGTACACAGTAAGTGTCCCAATCAGGACACTGTTAGCAATATAGGGACACAGTAATTTCCCCAATCAAGACACTTAGCAATATAGGGACACAGTAAGTACGCCAATGAGAACACTTTTAGCAATATAGGGACACAGTATGTACTCCAATCAGGACACTGTTAGCAATATAGGGAGGGACACAGTAAGTACTCCAATCTGGACACTGTTAGCAATATAGGGATGGACACAGTAAGTGTCCCAATCAGGACACTGTTAGCAATATAGGGACACAGTAATTTCCCCAATCAAGACACTTAGCAATATAGGGGGACACAGTAAGTACGCCAATCAGGACACTGTTAGCAATTTAGGGGCACATTAAATATTGAAGACAAAAATGTAGCTAACACGTTTATCCTTACTAAGTCCTGCTGAATATCTATATGATTTCCAATAATTGAAACAATGTACATTCTACATCTTTCAATAAGTGTGCAATTGGCCCATAAGAAGTTTGCTATGTCTGCATTGTAGGAAATATTACACTTCTAAATTGATTCTTTTTCTTTTCAGACTAGTGACAAGCGTCTTCAGATTTATGTCTGTGATCTGTTTGCTCTAGAAGCATCTGCAGTGAAAAAATGTGATGCAGTTTGGGATAGAGGATCCATAGTGGCTATCAACCCCAGTGATAGAGAAAGGTATTACTTTAGATAATCAACCCCAGTGATAGAGAAAGGTATTACTTTAGATAATCAACCCCAGTGACAGAGAAAGGTATTACTTTAGATAATCAACCCCAGTGGTAGAGAAAGGTATTACTTTAGATAATCAACCCCAGTGACAGAGAAAGGTATTACTTTAGATAATCAACCCCAGTGACAGAGAAAGGTATTACTTTAGATAATCAACCCTAGTGGTAGAGAAAGGTATTACTTTAGATAATCAACCCCAGTGACAGAGAAAGGTATTACTTTAGATAATCAACCCCAGTGATAGAGAAAGGTATTACTTTAGTCAATCAACCCCAGTGGTAGAGAAAGGTATTACTTTAGATAATCAACCCCTGTGATAGAGAAAGGTATTACTTTAGTCAATCAACCCCAGTGGTAGAGAAAGGTATTACTTTAGATAATCAACCCCAGTGATAGAGAAAGGTATTACTTTAGATAATCAACCCCAGTGACAGAGAAAGGTATTACTTTAGATAATCAACCCCAGTGATAGAGAAAGGTATTACTTTAGATAATCAACCCTAGTGGCAGAGAAAGGTATTACTCTAGATAATCAACCCCAGTGATAGAGAAAGGTATTACTTTAGATAATCAACCCTAGTGGCAGAGAAAGGTATTACTCTAGATAATCAACCCCAGTGATAGAGAAAGGTATTACTTTAGATAATCAACCCTAGTGGCAGAGAAAGGTATTACTCTAGATAATCAACCCCAGTGATAGAGAAAGGTATTACTTTAGATAATCAACCCTAGTGGCAGAGAAAGGTATTACTCTAGATAATCAACCCCAGTGATAGAGAAAGGTAGGTATTACTTTAGATAATCAAACCTATTGACAGAGAAAGGTATTATTTAAGATAATCAACCCTAGTGGCAGAGAAAGGTATTATTTAAGATAATCAACCCTAGTGGCAGAGAAAGGTATTACTTTAGATAATCAACCCCAGTGGTAGAGAAAGGTATTACTTTAGATAATCAACCCCAGTGGTAGAGAAAGGTATTACTTTAGATAATCAACCCCAGTGGCAGAGAAAGGTATTAATTTAGATAATCAACCCTATTGGCAGAGAAAGGTATTACTTTAGATAATCAACCCCAGTGACAGAGAAAGGTATTACTTTAGATAATCAACGCTAGTGACAAAGTAAAAAAAGAAGGCTAGCTACATCTTATTTTTCCAACTACAATTGGTATTATAATTTCATGTCTAATATAAAATAAGTAAATACAGATGATTGTTTTTTAATTTCAGATATGCTTCTCTCCTCAAAAAACTCCTTTCACCAAAGTTTAATTATTTGCTGTCTGTCCTGGACTATGAAGCCAATGAAGCTTTTTCAGGCCCCCCTTGTTCTGTGCCTCAAGATACCATTCAGCAACTCTTTGGTAAAGAAATAGAATGTAGCTATCTGTAATTAGACTAATATTAGACTGTTCCACATTTTCTATCAATTAGCTACAGTGCAACTCCTCTGTAGTGAACTTTTGTGTAGTCAATATATAATCCTGATAAGGAAGTAACTTTTATAGTAAACAATTTGTTTTTAATCTGCGATAAAATGGTCATTAGTTTTTAGAATTTTGTTTACTTTAGAGCAGTGTATTTTTAAGTATTTTTCTCTCGCACCCCTCGCTTTTCAAACAAACCCTCAATCATTTATTTCCTGTTTTCAACATAACCATCCATTACAGATTTTGCATTTTGGTACAATGATCACTAGCTACATGTAGCTAGCTATTTTTATCAATTTAAGATTACTTCTTCTAATTTCAATTAATTTAGATTTGAAATATAATTCTCTTGCAAATTTCACACAATTTTCTTTCACTTCTATAAGGGCTTTCTTTGTCAACTAACTTTTGTGTAAACTATTCTGCTTTAGGGATGGGACGATACCAAAATTTCACCGAGTACCGTTACCAGAAAAGTTGCCAATACCGTAACTTCGTCCCAATTTATCATGTTTATATATTATTTTAATATACTTAATAACTGGTTTTGCCTATAATGATTTATGATTTCAATAACATGGAAATTTATAGATAGAGTAGCTAGCTAGCTATGAGCTTTTCTGCTTTCTTGAATCTTGAGCTGTTTTTTTCGGTGAAAAATAAATTAACCGATTTATTAATAGGATGAAAATCATTGTACCTACTAGCTATATTGAATAATTAATAATTTAATTGATTAAGAAATTGATATAAAAAGAATATTTTGATCCGACGGGTCACGGACAGTCTAGGACTCCAGGTTATTTATTAATTTAATATTTGATTTCAAGTTCCATGCTCTATGAATCTATAGCTACCAAATAGTTTTATAAAAGTAATCAATTTGACATCCTTTCTGTCTCTTCTTGTACTAATCCTATTGCTATCACATTTGTAATATATCTTTATAAAAGGTTTTGTCAACGTTTTTCAGTTTAAGAAATAAAAATTTTATGTTTCAGTATTTTTTTTCCATTTTTTTTAATTAATATTTTATTCTGCTATATTTTGTTCAAAATTGTAATTTAATTTTTTACCCATTTTTTCCTGCCATTTCAGGTGATGTTGCCACCTGTACATCAATCAGTCGCACCGATGTTTCTCAACAACCCAACTTTGTTAGATACGGTATAGCCGAGGCCGCTGAACAAATACTCTTGTTAACTAATAAATAGCTAGGTAACTATTAGCCGTTTTTAATTGAAAAATATTTAGAAAAATAACAATTTCTACTTTATAGAGCGAATTATCGGACAGTTCTACATTTCAATCATATAAGAAAGTAGCTTATATATAATTTAATTCTGCTATTTAAATAATAATTATTATATAGCTACCTACTGTTTATTATATGATCGAACAAATAAGACTGTCCGATAACTAGCATGTTTGCTTTACTGGCGATAGGTTTAAACATGTATTACATTAATTCCGATTTTAGTTATAAATAAACATATTTTTCATGATGTATATTCATTTCAGTTATTTACCTTCTTGTCACAGTACACCATTTCTTAAAATTTCTAATATAAACTGATATACATCTAATTAAAGAATTTATAAATTTGATGCGTGTACCATATATGTGCACATCGCCGGTTGGGAAAGTTCTCAGTGTACATACACTACCGGCCAAAAATCTGGGACAGTTCAGTATTTTTTAAATTTCTCCAGAACTGTCTGCAGGATTCAGACCAAACTTACACATATTGTAACTACCTTTTATATTTTATATTAATTACAGTTCATTCCAAATGATAGAAAAATGTGATGAGTATTTCAATTTTATTTTGGAATTATAGTGGCCAAAACCGTGGGACAAAACAAAAAAAATTTGATATAACAGCATTAAATCAAAAGAATGCAAAAGTTTGATGATACTCAATCAATATCTGGTTAACAATCCTTTATTTTCTATCACTGCAGCACACCTTCTACTGCAAGTTTGAATGAGATCACGACATTCATCACGGGAAAATTTTGCCCATTCTTCTTGATGTTTCAGCCAAAAAATCATTAGTATTGACAGGGTTTCTGACCGTCACACGAATCCACAAAGTGGACCATAGGTTCTCAATGGGGTATAGATCCGGACTTTGAGGAGGCCGATCCAAAACATCCACATTTTGCATGGTGTGTTATTCTGTATGAAAATAGGGCTTTCACACTCAGAATTTCGAAGTGTTAGGATGAAATGATCTCTCATCGGGTTCCTATATATTGTTCCATTAACTCTGGTGGTTAGCCGGAACAGATCAGTCGTTCCATCCCGGAAAATCATTCCGAACGCCATTACGCTACCCCACCGAACCTCTCTGTTTTCTTCGTACATTTTTTATTTAACCTTTCGCCAACAAACCTTAGAAATTTATTTCCGTCAGATCCAAACACATTAAACTTACTTTCATCAGAGAAGAAACATTTCGCCACTGATCATCTGTCCACAACACATGATTTTGAGTAAAGCCTAATCTGCGTTTCTTGTTCTTGTTGCTTACCAACGGCTTCTTCGCTGGTGATCTTGCAAATAGACGAATTATATTCAGACGTTTTGATACTGTTTTACGAGATGCTTTGATGTCATGAGAGGCATGTACTTCACGAGAAATTCTGGCAGCTGTCTGAAACATATCGTTCAGTGCCATCCTCTTAATCACTCTATCTTGTCTAGGAGAAGTTATTCGAGGTCGGCTATTTGTCTTAAGAGCTAAAATTTTCCCAGTATCCTTGAAACCCTTTATAATTCTCCCGACAGCACTTTTCGACAGCTTCAAGTCATCAGCTATCTTCCATATCGAATTATTCTTTCCATGAAGTTTGATAATTGATTTTATGACAGAAGAATCAACTTCAGGTGTCATATCGATGGTGGAACCGGTTGCAATAACTATACAGTAATGTAATCGACTTATTCTTAAATGTTGTACTTAGAAAAGTTGAAAAAACTCACTACACTGTCAAGAATAAATTATATTCATTGTTCTGTCCCACGGTTTTGGCCACTTTGATTTCAAAATAAAAATTGAAATTCTCATAACTTTTTTCTGTCATTTACATTGAACTGTAATTAACACAGAGGATCAACATAAAAGGTAGTTACAATATGTGTAAGTTTGGTCTAAATCTCGTTTACAATTCTGGAGTAATTTAAAAAATACTGAACTGTCCTAGATTTTTGGCTGGTAGTGTACATGGTACTCATCGCGGTCAACTTGTTAACTGTTGTTTGTAATTAACTTACGGCTTTTTTCACCTGTAAAGTACTTCGTGAAGAGATATGACTACATGTTCATTGATATGTTCAATGATTTCATTAACGATTTCATAGTTTTCAATCTTACATTAAGTATTAATAGGATTTTATTTTAAATAATGATATCTTTTCCACGTGAACTTAATATTATCACATCGCGATCAACGTGTTTAACACGAAATACAATTATTAAGTTATTCTTATTAAGTATATGTGATGATAACATCAGATGTACATAGAAGATGGTAGGGAGATATGAATAATGAATGGCTTGAAACACCATGAAGAGCTTCTTCTGGCAGGGGGCCTTTAAAATAGAAAAAAATATGAAAAAACCTAATTAATTAATCTTAGTTAGAATGCAATTTCATTTACAAAATATGAATTGAATACCTGATGAAAATTTCAATAGGTATTAAAAAACATTTGATATATTTACCTGTCACTTTTCCATATGGTTCTATATGTAGTTTGAGTTATTTAACATAATTTACATTCTGGCTAATTTGAATTATGACAGTTACTTTCATACCGTGTCATATAGGCTACTCTGTATTTAATCGATGTATATAGTACATATCTAAGAAACTATTAAGACTATACAGTATAGCTACACTGAGTATATAGGGTAAGTTATGAATTATAGGTCAGTACTACATCTTCGATCATATATGAAAAAACAATATAAAAATTGTTATTATTACACAGTGCTATCTAATACTTCTGCAAACCCGGGTTTGCAGAAGTATTAGATAGCACTGTGTAATAATAACAATTTTTAATAGTTTTATATGACCGAAGATGTAGTACTGACCTATAATTCATAACTTGCTCTAGTACAACGGATGCGTAAGTTTTAGAACAGTTTTTTATACTACAATGTTACTGTTTTAGGGTCGAAAGACATCTAGAATAGTAAATAATAATAAAATTTAGCTACAGATTATTTATTCGAATAATATTGAGTTCAATGAGTTATCTACCTCATATTGTAGCTATGAATTTATTTGTTATTTTTTAGCTAATTGAAGAATAAGGTGGAAAAATAAAGTTACATTTATTCTGTTTACTAATTTATCATTTAATTGGTCCCCAATGGCTCTATCATGAAAAAAATGTCTGGTGTATGACTGCCTTCTTTTCCCCGAACTGTTGTAATTTGGATTATGGATTGTCTTTTTTAATTTTCACCATGTTTATCATTTTTTTAACGCTACTTTCAGTTTTAGAGGATAGCGCTAGGGTTATGCTCTTCAACTACGAGGTCTTAGATTTTGTGTTAGGTAGACTCGTAGGCTTCATTTACTATCACCTCTTCATTTTCCTCTTCCATCTGTGAGTGCTTGCAGGATACAGTAACATAGGGTATGGTAATCAGCTGATTGAATCTATAGTTTGACGTGACCACCGGGTGACTCAAAATGGCGACTCTGACCACACTTTGAAACATGGAAAAACCTACTTAAACTGAATCACTTTTAAATTGAATTTTTTCTTATCAATTACTAACTAGACATTGGTTAAATTGTATTTCCATTATTTTTTTCCTTATTTGTTATTCATTGGAACTACAATTTAGCAGTTAACTAGCACTAGTTTAGGCTGCTAGGCAGCATATTTTCAAGACCCTATTTTTTTATAGATAATTTAAAGAAATTAACAATAAAAACACACCTGAATTTATCTATATATTCAACTTTGAGGTTCAATCGCCATTTTCGCTTTTCCTTTCTACGAAACCCTTATAAAATGACTTCAAACTTCTCGATATTAACATGCAAATACGAGGAATTATGGGCCGCTCGGTCACAAACAAGGAATGTGATGTGGTGACGTCATATTTTTGTGTCGTCTGCTAGGTACTATACCTGATTATGTTCTTATACCTTGAGTGCTTGTGTCCATTTTCGTCACATTCCTTGGTAAGTGACTGCATTCACGTAGTAGCTTCTCTACATTCATGAGCATTATCAATAACTGGTGGTAGGTGACTTTGTTCATGGACCCACTTTTCTTTCTGACTACTTCTTCCAGTCCCTTGTATCATTTTCATTTTTACGTTAGTGATATGGTCTTTGGTTCCGAAGCAGACGTTAAACCCCTTCTAAATTAATTAATTGATCTTCCTTAACGAGTTAGAATATTCAACTAACAATTCATTTGAAAATGATGAATTTTCAAACTACAGGGTAAGTTTCAAGTTATCGGACGGTTCCACATTTTCGAGTATATGAGAAAATTGTATAATAAATATTTGACTTTACGTATTTTATTCGTTATCCATGATACCAGTAATTGGTTTATTTCTTTATTATTTTCTCAATTCCAGCAAATAATTATTATGAATTAATTATGATTCTTATTAGTATTTCCAAGGAAATAATTGGTTAATAATGCATTATACACTGTAGTGACAATAGAGTGATTTTCGTACGTGACGTCATCAGAGCAACACAATTAATTAGAGAAGTAGGTGTTAAACAGTTTGATTAACTAAATTGATATATTATTATTTACATATAATTGTGATAAATTAAACGCGTTTTATAATTGTGAACACTTCAATTATCTTAAATATAATATCTAGAGTGTTGCTATAATGACGTCACGTACACCAAACACCTCAATTGTCACTACTTTATTTATTCTAGGTACTGAGGTACAGAATATAGATTTCCTCGTTGCCATGGTAATGTGACGCTATCTTATTGAGTGAGTTGTTTGTGAAAGACTTGTAGGGTAAGTTCCAAGTTTTCGGACAGTTCCACATTTTGAAACATATAAGAACATACCTGTTCATAACTGTTACTTTAATTGGTATTTGTTTGAAAATATGAAACCGTTCAATAACACCAAACTTACCCTGCTGAATTTTGGTGACGGTATATAGATTGAACACTGTTACCGACCGTATCCCCATTATTTCTAACTGTGATCCATTGATTTAAATTAAGACTTTCAACCTTTTAATATACTGGGGCGGAAATATTTAATGTGTCCAGAAACCAAAACTGCGATCTGCTAGGATCGGAGCCTAATAATACCCCCCTGATTGTGTTGTGGGGAATTTATGTAATTTCGTTACTTCTTCAATAATATTTTTCCATTTTTTCTTATCATTTTTACTTTTTTTATTCAATAATGAACCAATTTGATTGAATTAAACTTTAAATGGTAGCCTGGTGTGTTTTGCCTTTTTTTAATACTAATTGAAAATTGACCTTACTAGTTACTTCTTGCCCATTACGAACAAAAATACTGTAGAACTCTTTTATAATGGACTCCTCTATAGTGAACGTAGTGTCCTGAGTGAGAGAACTACCCCATATAGTGAAAAAATTAATTTTTTAATTCTATAGCCATTAATTTTCATATAGCCATTAATTTTCTAAAAATGATGGCCTTTCACGGTACACTAAAGAAAATTAGTCTACCACTATACAGGGTAGTTCATTACTCAGGACACTACATTCACTATAGAGGAGTTTATAAAAAAAATTTCAATGTTTAAAAAAAAAAACTCAAAGAATACCGATTAATTAGTTTCTATAAAATATTAGTTATAATTTTCGGATTCTTTGGACAAAAATAACATACGAAAGAAAAATTAAATTAAACTTAGTGGCATACCTCTAACTAGAAAGATCATTTTTCCCTGACAGCTCTAATCTTTCTCAATTTAGCAATCTGACAGAAGATATCTATATCTGGTAGGTTTACCTGACAATGGGGCAGTCGGAGAGCACCGTCAGTAGCGGGGTTAAGGCCCAGGCCAACGCATCCCTCCCAGTGTACAACCTGGTGGATGTGAACGGTGAGAAAAATAACTAGAGTAAAGGGCCGTGCACACGTAGGGTTTTTTAAGTCTTTCCACCAGACTTTTTGCTAAGCTCCTCCTACTTTTTCCACGAGAATATAAGAAAAAACCTTATAATTAGTATTGTTTATTATTATTTTAGTTGTTATCCATGTTACCTGCAAGTATCATGGATACCAACTGAAATAAAAAATAATTATATCGTTTTTTCTTATATTCTGGTGGAAAAAGTAGGAGGAGCTTAGCAAAAAGTCTGGTGGAAAGACTTAAAAAACACCCTACGTGTGTACGGCCCTTAACCCCAGGGGGGCTGGTGATTTCGGTCTCAGAATTATAAATGGCCTCTACACATATATGACCGTTATGTAGTTTGTTGTATCCGCTAGTTTGTTGTACTGCACACTTCATGATTGTTTAATGTTTAATTTCGTTATCTTAGGGTAGGTTTTGATTTCAGAATGAATAAAGGCTTGTAAAACGTGGTATATGTTTGTACCAACAAGTTGATAGGTTGCACCCTACCTAAAGTGTTTTATTGAAATGATTTCTACCTAACGTAATGTTCATATTTGCTAGAATGCTAATGAAATATCTACGTTGAAGGTTATTCTACCTAGAATTCGAGCTTTCGAAAAGAAAGATGTCTGTCTATTCATCATCAGGTACAATAAGGGAAAACCAGAACATTGCTTCCTCTTCTGTAAAGATTTTATCCTTTTTAATGGAAAAATATTGTCTTTAAAAAAAAAAAAAAAAAAGCAATGGATTTTGTGATAAAATTGATTGTTTTGTGTCCTAGTTTTTTTCATCCATGTTCCTGATGATGAATTGATGGTTTACTATTCTAAAGCTCAAAAACTTCATCGTTCAGATATTAATAAATAGGGTTGTGACAATATGCTTTTGAAATCATAGATCCTAAGAATATCACAGACGAAATGAAATGGTATCGAATACTATATACCGCTGGTGTAGAACAATTCAATGCTCTTTAATTCTCTCCGTCTATAATATTTTCAGGATCTATGATTTTAAAAGCATTTGTTGACACAACCCTATTAATAACTAGACTTGTGACAATATGCTTTTTAAATCATAGATCCTGAAAATACTATAGACGGAGAGAATTAAAGAGTAATGGTTCTACACCAGCGGTATATAGTATTCGATACCATTTCATTTCGTCTGTGATTTTCTCTATGATTTTAAGAGCATATTGTCACAACCCTAATACTAACTTTTTTGATAATGTAATAGTTTTTTTTACAGGAGGTGGAGAGTTAATAGAACTGATGAAGAAGGCACTGAAGACTAAAGACTACAGCGAATTGGATGAAACCATTCGAACTAAAGTGAGTGGAAAGAAGGAATGGAGAACAGTGAATAAATTGTATATAGGGAGAATAAAGAATAGAAAACTTGATGACGGGCACTCGTGAGTCGTAGAGCGCATACCTTCGCCGCCGCTTATAAATGTCATTGTCCATCTACTAATCCTTGGGTTATAAATGACCTTGACCTTTGACCCTATATCGCTCTCAAAATCTGATAAAATTGTTTCTGGGCATTGACCAATCGTCCCACCAAATTTCAGGCAATTTGGTTGAATACTTTTTGAGTTATGCGATTAAAAAGATTATAAATGAATAAATGCCACATAAAACATTTGCTTCCGCAATTTTCGAGGGTAACGGAAAATAAATTATAAGTAGGAAGGAAAAAGAAATAAACACAGTGTTAATAAAAAAATTAGCATAAAACCCAAATAAATTGATATGAGAACTGAAATAATGAAAAAAGTTATACATAGTAATTATAAATATTATTGAAATAGAAATATTACTAAAGTGAAGAATTTTTATAAAATAAAATCAGTAAAAGTAATCACAGAGAGAAAGTGGAATGAAGGAAATAGGATTTAGAATTAACTAGTGTAATTGTCCGTTAAAAATAACGAGTCCTCAATAGCAAATTATCACAAGTTGTTAGGAACTCGTGAAATTAAATAAAATTTATTTTTCTGCATAAACTGATACTATATTTCAAATATAAAATACATATAGAAATTGAATACAAAATTAAAAACATAACAATTTAAATTATCAATTCAATATATACATTCTTCATGTTTAATACCCGTCGAGAAAAAGCGGACACCAAACAAATAAATAAACACACGAGGGAAATTATTAGGATAGATCGCCTATTTTTCCAATAGCACAAATGTCACCAAAATAACTCAGTCTGTTTTCCTCAGGTTGGTTTCATGTCGTACAACAAAGGGAAAGGAAAATGTTTGAACACACACAAGGTGATAGGCTGGAGAGTTGGGAGTAGACCTCCAAATAAACAGGTAATGACCTCTAAATTAACGTAATGACCTCTAAATGATCTCCAAATGAACAGGTAATGACCTCCAAATGAACAGGCAATGACCTCCAAATAAACAGGTAATGACTTCTAAATTAACTTAATGACCTCTAAATGACCTCCAAATAAGCAGGTAATGATCTCTAAATGAACAGGTAATGACCTCTAAACTAACGTAATGACCTCTAAATGACCTCCAAATAAACAGGTAATGAACTCTAAACTAACGTAATGACCTCTAAATGACCTCCAAATGAACAGGTAATGACCTCCAATCAAACAGATTTGTCTACTGTTAAATAATGTCACTGTTATTCATTTTAACAACCAATTTGACAGAATTTGTGTTTGTAATATATTGTTCTAATTACTTTCACGTTTAAATTTTTCAATTTATGCGTTACAAAAACGTGTTAATGTCAATATCATTTATTTAATTTTCTTCTTCTTTTTTTTCCACTGCAGACTTTTCCCGGTAAGAACATGCCCAGTGAGGACTCTGTTGCTGCTAAGTTCGACCCCGCTGTCGATGACCCAGCTTTGCGTGAGTAAAATTAACAAACAATACTGCTAAAAGTTACAGTAAAGATTATTAACACATGTCAGTTATCCGTCCGGTCCAGCTCCTCTCAGTGATTATCTTTTGTGTGAATGTGTCTGTTGAAATTAAAGTAACGAGATATTTTTTCACTGAGGCACTGAGAGGAGACGGACCTGACGGATCACTTACATGTGTGAAGCGGCCTTAATAAGGACTAGCTTTAACTACCGAACAGTACTAAACAATTAAGAGTATATACACTTCCTAGTTAAATAACCTTGACCTTGTCCTTGATCACTCACAGAATCTAATCAATTGGTTCCTAGATAATGACCAATCGTCCCACCAAATTTCAGGCAATTTGACTAAATTCTTTTTTAGTTAAGCGAGTAACAAGATTATGTACACTAATAAATTTATAAATAATACCCATCAACAAACCTACCGCAATTTTTGCCATAATAACATTCCGATTAATATAATGATTTATATACCAACTAATGAATTTTTCTATTTAATGGGCAATAACGTATTTTCTTTCCCAGTGACGGACCACGAGACGTACCGGTACCAGTTCTGGGATCTGGAACACGTGGGTGCTGTCGGAGAGACCATAGTTCACATGTGTGTTCTAAATGGTTCTTCTACCCACAATGAACTGCTAAAGAGACTCATCAGGATCTATCCTAACATTATCAATGACACTTACTTGGCCGATGAGTATTTTGGTGAGTAAGTTAGAAAAAACCTTCTTAAAAAAAAAATCAGTTAGATTTTTTTTTTTCATTTAGAATTATTTAGTTATAAATTTTTTATGTATTAAATTTTTATTTAGATTTTTTTTATATTCAATTTTAATTGAGCTTTCTTTAGATATAAATTTTTTATTTAGAATTATTTAGATATATTTAATTTTTATTCGGATTTTTTTTTTTCAAGTTAACTAATAAGATTTATTTTTTCTTATATGTTCGAAAATGTGGAACAGTCCCGATAGCTAAGAACTAACCATAACGGTGAAATATTCGAAATAACAGCTAAAAGTAATTTAAATTTTAGAAAAAAACGTAATTTGAGTTCTATCCAATGAAAAAAAAACTATTTCATTATTCTATTTTGTAATTTGACCATTTGATACATTATTCTGTTAAAGTACATGCTTTGTAACATTAGAGTGTGTTGATATCCACTTTATGAAACTTTGTCGACGAAACGTCTTGTCGACGAAACGTCTTGGCGACGAAACGTCTTGGCGACGAAATGTCTTGTCGACGAAACGTCTTGGCGACGAAATGTCTTGTCGACGAAACGTCTTGGCGACGAAATGTCTTGTCGACAAAATGTCAGTCGACGAAACGTTTTTCGACGAAACTTAGGTGCAAATGCTCTTCAAAAATATTTTTTTTTTCGCAGGAGAAAATGCCCTCCACATCTCCATAGTGAACGAAGACCCAGCAATGGTGAAGTTTCTACTAGACAATGGGGCTAACTACCACGAGAGGTGTATGGGGAACTTCTTCTGTACCGAAGACCAGAAGAATTACCGCCAGGACAACTTCGAACACGAGTGGTTTGACCTGCCTCTCAAAACTAACTATTATGGGTGAGGAAGAACAAAATGGTGACACGGCAGGTTACGAGATACAGTAGAACTCCTCTATAGTGAACTGCTGTGCAGTGAACTCCTCTATAGTGAACTCCTCTATAGTGAACTCCTCTATAGTGAACTCCTCTATAGTAAACTCCTCTATAGTGAACTCCTCTATAGTGAACTCCTCTATAGTGAACTCCTCTATAGTAAACTCCTCTATAGTGAAAGAGAAAGGATGTACCCCGTATGGTGAACACAAATTTTCTGCAGTCTGCCATGAATTACCATCAGTTTTAGAAAACCCAGGGCTATTTTATGGCAGACTGAAGAAAATTTGTTCACTATACAGGCTACATCCTAACTCATTCACTATAGAGGAGTTGTACCTACTTTATCGGACAGTTTCACATTTTAGATCATATAAGAAAACAATCATCATTATTTGAACCTCATGGTAGTAAAACCATTAAAATGAAAGAGTGAAAATGGTATGAATTATTGTTTTCCTTATATGATCTAAATTGAGGATTTTCCCGATAACTTGGAACTTACCTAATCTCCGAGGTGCTGTGAATTGAATGTATCCCATATGGCTTAGGTACTTGTTCGAAAAATAATCGGCGGATCGTACCTGCTATCGATTAATATTGATTATCGATACGATTTTTTATTGATTATCTACACATTATCGACACGATTTTCTTTTGGGAATGTCCGACGATAGACTAGAAGAATTTAAAATTTACGATCAATTTTGTCGAATTATTTAATGACAGAGGTTGTAAAGAGTTCATTAAAAACTAACACTGTAGATTTTAAATCAACAGTCCAAACTGACTGTATATTTTCACTCTAACAATTTTATATTCACTGATGGTAGTTTAATTTATGTAATAATTATTATCCCTGACTCCGCTTTTAGTGTGACGGACAGACAGACACAAACCATTTATTGAACTGATATCAGAATAATTTCCTATCCATGCTATCAGCTGCTTGCCAAGCGTATTATTAGGTTAGTGTGACGGACAGACAGACACAAACCATTTATTGAACTGATATCAGAATAATTTCCTATCCATGCTATCAGCTGCTTGCCAAGCGTATTATTAGGTTAGTGTGACGGACGGACAGACACAAACCATTTATTGAACTGATATCAGAATAATTTCCTATCCATGCTATCAGCTGCTTGCCAAGCGTATTATTAGGTTAGTGTGACGGACAGACAGACACAAACCATTTATTGAACTGATATCAGAATAATTTCCTATCCATGCTATCAGCTGCTTGCCAAGCGTATTATTAGGTTAGTGTGACGGACGGACAGACACAAACCATTTATTGAACTGATATCAGAATAATTTCCTATCCATGCTATCAGCTGCTTGCCAAGCGTATTATTAGGTTAGTGTGACGGACAGACAGACACAAACCATTTATTGAACTGATATCAGAATAATTTCCTATCCATGCTATCAGCTGCTTGCCAAGCGTATTATTAGGTTAGTGTGACGGACAGACAGACACAAACCATTTATTGAACTGATATCAGAATAATTTCCTATCCATGCTATCAGCTGCTTGCCTAGCATATTATTAGGTTAGTGTGACGGACAGACAGATGCCACTCTTTTATTATGCTGATTTTAATCTAGTTAATTAAAATCTAAATTTCTTTGAATTCGCATTCATGTATACCAGCTGATATCAAACTATGGAGGGAAATCTGACCTTTATTAGCAAGTATTTCCTAACGTTATTCCTACGTACCACAGGTATGTCCATTGGGGCGAATATCCCTTGTCATTTGCAGCTTGCTTGGACCAGGAGGAATGTTACCGACTAATTCTGGCTAAGGTAATTAATTCTTTAGATGGTCTGAGGTATTTCCAATTAGGCTGATTTGAAGTGATTTGGATAAATTCCTAGTTAGCGTCCCTATTTCATTTAGCGAACTAGGAACCGATCCAAATACCCCTCTTCCTAGTTCACGTTCTTAATTTATTTAGAAACGTGAACTAGGAGTTTAACATGATTTGTATCAATATTAGTATTATTATAAAATTATTTAAATTTATTTAATTTTATTATATGTGATATATTTAAAATAAGTGCTACCCGTAAGTAAATTCATGCTGTAATTTTCCAAAATATACCTATATTGATTTTAATATTTTTTAATTATTTTCAATTGTACAGAAATAACATTTCAATATGATAAATTATACAAATAAAATTTGTATAATTTTTATTCCACTGAAGTTATTTTCTATTTTATTTTGCATAAGGTTGAATTTCTATTTAATTTATTAACATAATAGCCTTTACATCATTTTCTATAGTTTTTATAACCCCTATCTAGTATACCGAGTCAAAGACTTTTCCTCTTTTTCTGAACGTACGAAACACAAACACAATAATTTTCTTAATATGATTTTTTTTTTACCCGAGTATTTTTATTTTATTTTGAATATATTCTTTTTTACATGAATAATTTCTTTTTATATGAAAAATTTCTTTCTTACATGATTAATTTTTTTTATGTGGATAATTTTTTTTAGGGATTTTTATTATATGGAAGTAGTTTAAAAAAAAAAATTATATGTTTAAATTTTTCAGGGCGCCAATCCGGACAATCAGGACACGAATGGCAATACAGTCGCTCATATGATGGTCATATATGACAAACTGGTGAGTGACTGTACATGAAAAATATTAATTAATATGATGAAAATAATACATTAAATTTAATTAAAATTAATGAAGAAAATTAAACCAATAAGTTTTGAAAAAATTGACTTTTTTTATTAATAATTGAATAATTTTTTTTTTTAAGTTTTACTCAAGTTCAAAATAATTCTAATTTATAATTGAAATTATTTGTTAATCAATGATTAATTAAATGATTTCTTTGACACCAATAATCTTCTTATTTCAACCAATAATGTAATTAATCTTAAGCTGTCCATCATAAGCTTCCAAAAGCTTATTAGCTTGCAGGATTACAGAAAAAGATATCGTAAGCTAAGTCCAAGCTTTCTCTGATTGGTTGTTTATCTTCTTCTTACTATTGGTTGAAGCGATTGCAGTTAACAGGGTAAGTTCTGAGTTATCGGACAGTTCCACATTTCGGATCATATGCGAATAAATATTGCTGAGTCATTATACGGAAAATATTAATTGTAAAGTTAGAGACTGAGATTGTTTTTTTTTCAGATGAGTTTTAAATCAATAATCCTATCAAAATAAAAGAATATGAAATGAATAACAAAAAAATAATTGATAATAAAAAAAATTATTTTTTAGAAATATATTTTTTGAAAATTTATTTTATTAATTTTTTTTAATAAATAAAGAAATTACTGTTTCAGGCAATGTTTGACATGTGTTTCTACTGTTTCAGGCAATGTTTGACATGTGTTTCTACAGTTTTAGGCAATGTTTGACATGTGTTCCTACAGTTTCATGCAATGTTTGACATGTGTTTCTACAGTTTCGGGCAATGTTTGACATGTGTTTCTACAGTTTCGGGCAATGTTTGACATGTGTTTCTACAGTTTCAGGCAATGTTTGACATGTGTTTCTACAGTTTCAGGCAATGTTTGACATGTGTTTCTACAGTTTCAGGCAATGTTTGACATGTGTTTCTACAGTTTCAGGCAATGTTTGACATGTGTTTCTACAGTTTCATGCAATGTTTGACATGTGTTTCTACAGTTTCAGGCAATGTTTGACATGTGTTTCTACAGTTTCATGCAATGTTTGACATGTGTTTCTACAGTTTCAGTCAATGTTTGACATGTGTTTCTACAGTTTCAGGCAATGTTTGACATGTGTTTCTACAGTTTCTGGCAATATTTGACATGTGTTTCTACAGTTTCAGGCAATGTTTGACATGTGTTTCTACAGTTTCAGGCAATGTTTGACATGTGTTTCTACAGTTTCATGCAATGTTTGACATGTGTTTCTACAGTTTCAGGCAATGTTTGACATGTGTTTCTACAGTTTCATGCAATGTTTGACATGTGTTTCTACAGTTTCAGTCAATGTTTGACATGTGTTTCTACAGTTTCAGGCAATGTTTGACATGTGTTTCTACAGTTTCTGGCAATATTTGACATGTGTTTCTACAGTTTCAGGCAATGTTTGACATGTGTTTCTACAGTTTCAGGCAATGTTTGACATGTGTTTCTACAGTTTCAGGCAATGTTTGACATGTGTTTCTACAGTTTCGGGCAATGTTTGACATGTGTTTCTACTGTTTCAGGCAATGTTTGACATGTGTTTCTACAGTTTCAGGCAATATTTGACATGTGTTTCTACAGTTTCAGGCAATGTTTGACATGTGTTTCTACAGTTTCAGGCAATGTTTGACATGTGTTTCTACAGTTTCGGGCAATGTTTGACATGTGTTTCTACTGTTTCAGGCAATGTTTGACATGTGTTTCTACAGTTTCAGGCAATATTTGACATGTGTTTCTACAGTTTCAGGCAATGTTTGACATGTGTTTCTACAGTTTCATGCAATGTTTGACGTGTGTTTCTACAGTTTCAGGCAATGTTTGACGTGTGTTTCTACAGTTTCAGGCAATGTTTGACATGTGTTTCTACAGTTTCAGGCAATGTTTGACGTGTGTTTCTACAGTTTCAGGCAATGTTTGACATGTGTTTCTACTGTTTCAGGCAATATTTGACATGTGTTTCTACAGTTTCAGGCAATGTTTGACATGTGTTTCTATTGTTTCAGGCAATGTTTGACATGTGTTTCTGTTGTTTCAGGCAATGTTTGACATGTGTTTCTACAGTTTCAGGCAATGTTTGATGTGTGTTTCTGTTGTTTCAGGCAATGTTTGACATGTGTTTCGAGGCCGGTGCTGCCATCAACATTGAGAACAGACAAAATCTCATACCAATGACTCTAGCGTGTGTACTTGCCAGGAGGGACCTGTTCTTCCACATTCTG